>LN483723.1:0-80315 GCA_900002565.1 Culicoides sonorensis
GATAGGATAGGATAGGATAGGATAGGATAGGATAGGATAGGATAGGATAGGATAGGATAGGATAGGATAGGATAGGATAGGAACCAAAAAATTTCCATTCATTTCAATTAAGGCCATACAGTAACCTTGACTATATGACGCTTTTTTTTATATACTTCATACATTTATTTTTTCCATGAATAAACGGAAAGAAAATAGAATTCTGCATAATTTTTTTCACAATATACATGACAAAACATACAATACATTTTTTTTCTCACTGTTGCCAACAACTTTGAATACTCCTCAATGCACAATACAAAAATTTTTCACATATTCATTCTCATTGTTATTTGTGTCTCATAAAGTATATAATTTTCATGTTATTTCGCATATTACATACAAAAAGCACAAAATACGAAAAAAAAACAATCAATTGAGAACTTAAAAACCGCATTTAATGCTGCATTTTTTTTCACAGTTTTAAATTCTCACTCAACTTAGTTTGTATTGAAATTGTCAACTAATTCCTATAATAATGAAAATTTTCATTTCATTTTATAAGCTGTAAGAAAACTATTTTTAGCTTAGACATGACATACAATGTAACTTTTTTGTTATTGTTGTGTTATTGCATAATTTAAAATACTTTCAAGGACATTCTCACATTTAATTCCTTGTTAAAGCTTAAATAGAATTAAATTTAATTGAAATTTATTTAATAATTTTCATTTAATTTCCATTTAATTTAATTGTAAAGCAAAAAAAACTAAAACAGCAAAATCATCATCATGATCATGACCTATATAAATAAATCCAAATTGCATTCAAATGTGCATTATAAGCAAATAAGTAAATTTTTGTTATTCTAAAATATTCATGCACACACACACACAGTTTGCTTTGTATCGGTTTTTTTCACAATATAATTCACAGTACAATTTGAAGAAGAAATCGATCGATTTATTGTATGTTTGTGACATAATACATTTTTTTTTTATTTCTATGCTATTTTACGTGCATTTGTGTGTGTGTGTGTGTGTGTGTGTGAACTACAGTGTTGAATTGATGTGCTCAATTTTCAATATTATAAGGTAATTGGAATGTTATATAAAAAGGTTTTTTGCTGCTAGATTGAAAAATTTATTCGATTTGAACAATTATAGGATTTTATTTCAATTATGTGTGTGTTGAGTGGCAACTTGAGATGAAAATTTTTCATTAAATTGAAATAAGATGAAATGTTTTTGATAGTAAAATGAAATTGATGAAATTTAAGATGAGGTAATGAGAGAAGAGTAAGAGCTTTTACAATGAAATATGATATTGATATCAACTCATGAAAAAAATAAGCCTGGCGAAATCAGAAAAGCGCTGCACAATCTACGAAGAAAATCCATAATCTGATGATTAGAGACTTGCCTATGTTGGAAGCTGGATGTGATCAAATGGACGCAACCTTCAACATTTCACAAGCCTTTAGTGTTCCGAGCCGTAGTGATTGTTCTGAAGTTCCTGGTCCTTACCACAAGCTTTAACTGGAGACTGGAAGGCCTGCTACGCTGACTGATCTGATCTTATCAAGGAACCTGATTCCGGTTTATCTAGACAACTGTTCAGATTGAACCGTACTGAGCTCAGAGTTATTGTTGGTATGATCAGTGGTCATTATACTCTAGACTATCACCTCAGTCATTTTGACTCTAGAGATCCAATGTGCAAATGCTGCTCTGAACAAGAGGAGACCGCCCTTGAAATCTGATTTTAGTATGAATTTACAATTTATTTAGTATGATTTTTGAAATTATTTAGTATGAAAAGATTATTATTTAGTATGAAAAACTAATTTAATAAGTATGAATATTAATTAATTTAGTAGGAATTTGTCTGAACCTGGTATGAAAAAACATTTATCCGTTCATCTATTCTATATTTAGGGTACAAATTCAGAACGGAATTCGTGAAGTTTTATCAGAAGAATCGCCATAATGGAGACGCCTTGCTACAATTTCAACCCCTATCCCTTTCACTGAAACAAAGTTATGATAATTAGAATACGAGAATCAATATAATGAGCATAAAATTCCATTGACGTGCTAATTTGCAAACGAATGACGCAATTTCATTTTTTATGTTTTTGACAGTGACAGTTATAGCATACCATCATTTATATCATTCACACACAAACAAATCCATATTGAGTATTTCGGAATAATTCAACTCTTTTATTTTCATTTTTTAACATTCCAGTTTGATTATGAGTATAAAATACATTTACTTGTATTGTCATGCCAAATCACATACTGTTTTGATACTAATCTGAACCAAAATAAATCGATTGTAGGAGTTGCATTGCTATTAAATGGAATTTTGGTTGTAAAAACCCCATATGTCATGAAATATTGGATAATTTTTGCAATAACATTCTCAAATTGCATGCTCAAAAACTTACCTAACACAATTCAATCATTATCTCATCCAATCAGTTTTATATTGCGAAGAAAAATAATCCATTCTAAATCGAAAAAATAAATAAAATGAAATGAAAACGAAACGACAAGACCAATTGCTATGACATTTGATCCCTTTCACAGACTAATAACGATGATTTTTTTTTATATTTTACGTAAGCAGAAGGAGAAAAAATAATAAAATCACAGCATCACTTATTATTCGATATAAAAGTAATTGCAATTTTTGTTTTTGCTATTCAGATTGAAGTCTTATTGTCTAGACGGCTGACGACCATTCACAAAACACTCAAAGTTTGATGTTGAATGATCACTCAATGTGTAATTGAGCTGTTATTGTAATATAATTACAGAGCTAGGCTTTTATGATCAATTTTGTGGTCTGGTCTACTTTTTTTGTTATATTGATTTAATTTTATAATATATTTCGTGTAATAATTTGATTATAAAATTAAATTCAATTTGAATTTTGTTTGTCGGGCCCTCACACAAAGCATGGTTGTGTGATTGTAACCTATTTATTATGAAATGTAAATAAAGTAAAGTAACACACAAACAAGATAAGAATCTATTGAAAAATGAATTATATTGCGACTTTGCATAGTACTTGGTGAAAGTAATCTTTAAATGAATAAAATGAAACATTTCTTAAGAAGTCTTCGATTTGATGTTTTTGGGTTTTTTGCAACGACGAAATATTTTAAGTAACAAAAATATATAAATTTTTATTTAGTTTTGATGATTTTTTGAGAAATCATTAATAACTTTTTTCATTTATTTCCATTTCAGAACGGACGGTACCGAATCTCCAATTCTACCGGATTCAGAAACAGATGGTCATAGTGATAAACCAAAAGCCAGATATGGTGAATTAGTAATATTAGGGTAAGTAGTTGTCTTACAAGAAGATCTTGATTTGTTATCTGTCTAGTGTTCTAACATGTCTATGACATTAAACATTCGTAAATGTAAAGTAATTTTGTTTAACGATCCACTTTGATTACACAATTTATAGACACTCTTTAGAACGATGTTAGGTCATGAGGGACCTTGGCGTTTTGTTAGACTCGGAAATGAGATATAACAACCATATCGACCAACTAATAGCTCGGGCTAATAGGATGCTAGGTTTTGTGAATAGAACGTGTATAAAACCACTCTGCTGTGCATTGGAAACTGTATACAGCTACACAGAAATCTAGGATTGAATCCGTGCAACGTAGATTTGTTCGTTTCGCTATTGGAGGATACGGATGGTCTAATCCATATGATCTTCCTCCGTATGAATATAGGCTGTCACTTCTTGGTCTGAATACTCTGATTAACAGGCGTGAAGCAGCTTATCTCTAGATACCCCTCAGTTACTTGATATGGTCGAATTTAATAAAAATCCCTACCCAATCAGACGTACACTGTCTTTATCTATAGTTACTCATCGTACTAGTTACGGTGACAATGAAGTTCGGTAGAGATCAAATCAACTCAAATCTGTCTTCTTCTGCCCTAGTTTCGCATCAAATAATGGACAGTTCAAGTATCTCTGGAATTAAGCTGCTCAACACAAAGCTTTCACATCGAATCACAACTCACTGAATTTCCTTTTCAAATCACTTTACATGAATTGCACTTTTCCTTGAAGCGTATCTTATCCGATAAAATTCAATTAAATTTCTATTAATAGCGAAATGTTGATATAATTTGATTATAAATTTTTTTTCCCATTCATCAACCACTTACCTAAGTAGGAGAACAATTGATAAGGAAATTCAAATAACAAATAAAACAATTAAAAGCTAAAACTTCCTGAAATGACAAAGTACAATAAAAATTGCGTCTGAGCGATAAAAAAAAAACTTATTCCATTGTTGACAATAAAAAAAAGTAATTCGTAATAAATTTTGCGTGTGACTTCGCCTCAAGACAGACAACGCGCAATATTATTATAATGATAAAAGTAATTAAATATCATTCAGATTACAAGTGCTGACACATTGTTTTTTTTTCTATGTATCTTAATAAATATTTGAATAAATTATACAAGACAAGATAATATGAGTAAGTAAAATATTATGAATGAAATTGAAAGTGAACATACATTTAATTTGTTAACACACACACATACATTCACGATCTTATGTCAATAGAAAGATTTTGAGATTAAAGATATGTGATGTGAACAGTTTACATGAAATTCATTATCATTCACTTAATATTATCATTATTACAGTACATTTGTCTCCCAAGTGCATTTATAAGACAAAAAACGATTCAAGAGTGCATTGTTATTATTATTATTATTTTTTATCATATGGTACAGTAACAGATTAAATTGAAAGTGAAATCATTGAAATGAGAAAAATTGCAATTCATGCTTAAATTGACAGTTTTGTGTCTTATCTCGTTTATTTGATTTGTGGAATGACTTCCACTTTTCCTTTTAACGGATTTCAGTTATGAGTAGGAGATATTTTGATTATAACTTTCATTGAAGGGCTTTTGTCACTTTTCTTTTATTCACTTGACGTGTTATATTGATTTCTATTCCAGGAATGTATCTAGAAGGTGACTTCAATATCTTAAGGTAATTGGGATCTAAATTTTAAAAATTGAAAAAAAATAAAGGAATTTTACTATCGTTAAGTGCTCCACTATTTCGGTACTCCTAAAGCAATTCAGTGGAACTTATTAATGAAGTGCCCTGAGTACGTCCCAATTTCTATTAACACTATTTTGGTAGGATACGTCAACACAATTCTCAGAAAACTCTAATCAAAATAATTAATCAAACGCTTAGCGATACCATTAACATATGTATTTACTAATAGTCCTTGAATCATGTTCTAGCAATGCACAAAAAAAAATCATATTTTTAACATTGAAAGTCAAAAAAGTATAGGATTCAATTAAACCAAAATTTATTCATAAATGCTAATAATGCGTGCGTATTAACCATAAACATAAATCGATCAACTAATTCAGAATTTGTGTGGTTAGTCAGTATTTTGTGGTAGTAACATAACTTGGATTTGAATATGAAATGAGATGTTCTTCTGATGTATGAATGTATTTAAATCAATATTATTCAATAATAAAATAAATATTATTTCTGTGTGTTTGTAGGTTAAGGGATGTTCTTGAACTTTATGGAAATGTAAATTATTTGAATTATGTTACATTAATTATTAATTAATTGTGACGATGATGATTTTGATGACCTTAAACGATTACTAAAGGAAAAAACAAAATTGTGTGTGCGCTTTGGTAATGAAATTTAATGAGTAAAAATACCAGGGTTCGGATATGGCAGTGAAGGAGTCCAAGTCCATATTTCAAGTTGTCCTCGATGACTGGAAATATTTTGGTGTAGTCTGTGTATTTGGTCTGTGTTTGTTTATACGTTTTTGTTGCTAACAAGCATTAACACACTTTAAGTCCATCATTGTAAGGTGCACTTCAAAATTAACCTCTATTTCATCTGCCTCGTTTTTATAGTTGTAGGTTGTTAGGTCATTAATAGATTGTATAATTCGATTTTTCTCTTTCTTGATAGCTTCACTGTTTCATTTTCAAACAATAATACAATATCTTGTTGATTGCGGGGTCGGATTTATCCACAAAAAGTTCTTGGTGGCTGTTATTATTAATATTTTCCGCATCTACAAATTCTTGATGTGGATATTTATATCCAGAAGCAGCATCCATACTTGTGGTTGCAATGAGTGTTAATTTGTTGTTGTTTCTTAGCTCAAGAACAGACTCTATTAGGCGATCAAAGTTTTTATTTAAGAGAACTTTTGTATTTATAACTATTTCTTTTTCATTTTGAAGTCAAATTTGACATTATTTTTGACTTAAACTATTGGAGGATATGATGGGAAAATACTTATGTTTTTAGTTTTACAGTCTTTAGATATTTGAACATATTGTGCCTTTGTCAAATTAAAATCAATTAAATGTGCTAATCTATGTTTTTGAATCACTTTGCAGTCATAGTTTTTTTCTCTGTTTTGTTTATGTCGATGGCTATATTCCAAAATGCTGTGTAATTTTTTTCCATTCTAATAAAAGTGTTAAAAACAGAAAATTGTTTAAAAATAATGATACTTACATTAATTTTTTCTATTTACTACAAAGAATGAACAGAATCCACCTTAGACAGGTTTTAAACTATTGAAACAGTTAAGTTCATTTATAATTTATGTTTTGTTGTTATTATTACTATTTGTATACTTGAATAAAATACAACAGTTTCTATAGTTATTGATATAGAAAGTAAGTCGTAAGTTGTAATGTAATCGACCTGTACTCTAAACAGCGAAATAACTTTTATCTTGATTTGCGTGTATGAGTTTGTACGATGTATATTTGTTTACTATGAGGAGGTTGTTTCAGGAAAGGAATCTCTATTATGAATGTAGGAAGAATAAGAAAACAGGTTCTTTAACATCATCATCTTCTTCTTCTTCTTTGTTTTATTTTTATTCTATTATTTTTATGGTATATTATGATAATAGAAATAATTTTTTTGTTTCGTGTCTTTGTTTCTAATTCATTGTTAGAAACTTAAATCAAATTAAATTTTTTACCTTTTCATTTTCAGATATAATGGCTTCTTGCCACAAGGAGACCGAGGTAGACGTCGTTCAAAATTCGTTCTATACAAACGTAGCGACTCAAATGGGGTGAAACGGTCAAAACATTACATAGTACAATCGCCACAAACATCACAAGCCATATTAGATACCACACAACACTCAATATCATACACATTATCGAGAAATCAGGCAGTGATTGTTGAATATAAGGAGGATCCCGATACGGATATGTTTCAGGTGAGCTAACATTTATCAAATTAAGCGAACTTTCACTCTAAATTAAATGGCGATTATAATTTCGATCCAAATTAAGACAAATAATCCAAAAATTATTATGAAATTAATTGAATAGCTAACATTTAACAGAAAATGCGTAGTACTGCCTTTTATTTCAACACAAAGACAAAAGTAGCATTTTATCATAATTTTTATTATGGAGGCAAATTGTTTACGTGAGACGATTGCAAAATAGCACTACATTCAATTAAATTGCGCTGTAATTTAATTTAATTTAAAATTCATTGATCTTCGCTTTTTCCTAAAACAATCCTAAACAAATATTTATTGTTTTATTTTTCTTTCTTTCTTTCTTACTTTGAAATTAAAACAAAACCGCATTTCAATTTCTCACACAACATTCGTGTGTCTGTTTATGACTTGAATTGAAGCATAAACACATGATATGACAAGTTTATGAATGAATTTTCATTATAAAGAATTTAATCAAATAGTAATGCAATTTTATAAATAAATACAATAAAAAAAGAAGAATGACAAGTATTTTTTATATTCAATTTTAATGTTTATTTATTTATAGAGTCAGATCTGATTCGAACGATGTGTGTTTATATATTTAAAATTTTAATTAATCAGCACTTGAAACTCATTAAGTCATCGTTAAGTGTAAATGAATATTAACCATTTATTAAGTGTAGCGAAAACAGATTTTTGTTTTGATTTAAAGTTGAATAATCTTGAAAAATTTATGGGAATATTCTGAAAAAGGGAGGGGAAATTTGAATCACTCTAAAACTTGAATTACTTTGAAATTGGAATCACTTTGAAATTGGAATCACTTTGAATTTGAATCTTGAATCACTTTGAAACTGGAATCACTTTGAAACTGAATCACTTTGAAACTGGAATCACTTTGAAACTGGAATCACTTTGAAACTGAATAACTTTGAAACTGGAATCACTTTAAAACTTGAAACACTTTGAAACTGAATAACTTTGAAACTGGAATCACTTTGATATTAGAATCACTTTGAAATTGGAATCACTTCAAAACTTGAAACACTTTGAAACTGAATCACTTTGAAATTGGAATCACTTAAAAACTTGAAACACTTTGAAACTGAATCACTTTGAAATAAGAATCACTTTAAAACTTAAATCATTTTGAAACTGGAATCACTTTGGAACTGAATCACTTTGAAACTGAATAACTTTGAAACTGGAATCACTTTGATATTAGAATCACTTTGAAATTGGAATCACTTCAAAACTTGAAACACTTTGAAACTGAATCACTTTGAAATTGGAATTACTTTGAAACTGAAATCACTTTGAAACTGAAATCACTTTGAAATTTGAATCACTTTGAAACTGAAATCACTTTGAAATTGGGATCACTTTGAAATTGGAATCCCTTTGAAACTGAAATCACTTTGAAATTTGAATCACTTTGAAATTTGAATCACTTTGAAACTGGAATCACTTTGAAACTGAGTCAATTTGAAACTTGAATCACTTTTAAACTGGAATCACTTTGAAATTGAAATCACTTTGGAACTTCAATCACTGTGTAACTGAAATCACTTTGAAACTGAAAACACTTTGAAATTGGAATCACCTTGAAACTAAAAGCACTCTAGAACTTGAATCATTATAAAATTTAAATTCTTTTGAAGTGTGAATCACATTAAAAAGGGAAATTTCGTACACATTTCACATTTAGATCATATTTCATTTTAGAAAACATCCTCCATTTTATACATAACAAATCACATATCGCATAATTGTAACATACCACTGACTCAAACCACCAATCAGAATAGAAATTTTTATCAGCAAATAATTTTGCCAACACGTCACATTTTAATTATTATCAAAATTCAAAAGAATAATTTTACTCAATCACATATTTTTTTTTCTCATAATGTGGGAGGATCTTCTAATGAATTCTGATTCATTTAAAAAATTTGGAAACGTTAATTAATTAAGATAAGAACCTTTTTATTTTTTATTCTATTAAATTTTTTTTGCACATTATTTGAATAAAAATTTTCACTTCAATCAATAAAAATATAAAAAGGTTGTGAAACCGTGAAACCTAATTTTTTTCTGATGAATTTCGTCAATTTTCAAGGGAAATGCGTAGGATGTTATTTTTTTAATAGTACACAAAAAAAATGATACGAGAAAGGAAATTAATATTTTGATGCCTACTCAAAAAATTTTACTTTTTCTTTTTTTTTATTTGTTTGAATTATATAAAAATGAATGAATGAATAATTCACGGTATCAAACAAAAAATCTTTATTGACAGAATCTACGTTTTCGATGTAATTTTTTTTTATTATTTCCATTTATATTCGCTATTGATTAGTTCCCTTAAATTGGGTGCATGTTCGATTTCCTTTAAAGCGATGAAGTTAGATACAAATAAAATTTTTACTGTTAACATGCCTCTTTTTTTCATCTCATTTTCATATGAGATGACCTTGTTATTTTCTTTTACTCCTCTTTTTATTTTTAAGGAAAAATGTCATACACGTGCATGCGATTTAGTTTATTTATTTTTTTAATATTTTGGTAACAAAAAATGATCAGAAAAACTAATATCTAGGCACAAGTATGTCAAAAGTCATTTTTATTAGAAAAATATGTTTCAAAATAACGTTTCAGTGAAAATTTAAATGTAACATGATACAAAATTGAATGGAGGCGTTAAATGGAGAAAATCCCCAAGATCTGTGATTTTGCTAATCGTTTTAAATGAAAAAATTAAATTGATGATGCAATGAATCAATAAAAAGTGAGCTCATATTTCAGTTAAATGGCTTATTACATTTTTTTGTAATGTAATTATTAAAATGACTGTTAATTACATGTAATCTGAATAGAAATTCCAATTGAATGGTAATTTGAGCGTAATTTAGCGAGATTCATAGTCAAATGCTCTCATACAGTCACCGAAGTCAAATTAATACTCTTGCTCGTAATTTTTTGAATTTCATGTAAAATTTCAATTATTTTCCCATTCAAAGTCAAATTTTTGACCAAAACCACATTTTTGCCTCAACCTGAATGGGCAATTACAAAAAATTCATACAATGTTTCATTTTTTTATTAGTCTCCTTTGCAGAGCAATTCAAAGTAATCAAAATACACATGATTCTTATTAACATAATTGTTCATTTGACTGTCTGATCAACTAACTGACAAATAAAGTATCGGTTGTTCAAAGAACAAAGCTTATGGTCGTAAATTTGTTACTTTACATTGTAACAAAAAATTTGTATGTAAAAAGATAAAATTTGAAAGCAAAATTTACACTTTGTATTAATTTTGTGCCTTTAAAGTTATTTTATTTTAATTTAAAGCTTGAATATAATAAAATTTTAAGAAGGAAGAATAGAATTCACACATAACATGAATAGAGTTAAACTACTACTTTTTTTACTTCTTTACATGAATTAATAATAACGTTGAAGCTTATTTATAATAAAATAAATAAAAAAAAAACAAGAATCGTTAACAAGAAATATTAATAATTTAGATATAAAAAAACAGAAATAGCGCTCTATGAATGCTTAAAATGTACGATATGCTACTAAAATGTTACTTTTGGCGCGTAAGTTATAATTACAATGGATTGTGGTACAAAAAAGAAATGTTCAAGAGCTATAATTAGATTCTTTTTTAGATTCTAGAAGTTTTTAATTCAAGAAACATTTGTAATAATGATTTTAGTGACCTCAAGGTACGGATTGAGATTTATTTTCGGTCCTGGTCCTGGAAAGGGGGTTTCAGATAAATGAGAAACTTTTTTAAATAAACCTCCTTCAATAACTGTCAGTTTAAAACATTTAGCGACCCACCACGATATACTTCACACAGTATTTCTGTCACACTACATGAGCTAACATACCATTTTGGAAGTAATTCACCCGACACTGTCCAACATTTGCACTAAAAATTGAAAAAAAACCACAACCTAATGTTCAATTAAAATATAGGACACATTTAAGTATTAAATTGAAATGCACACAAAAATACAAATAATTGAAAGACGCAATAAACTGAACATAAATAATAATGTTATTCATTCATTTAAATGAGTACAGATCCCTTTATCTAGATTTTATTATTTTTTTTTTAAATAGAATTAAGCGTAGTATTCCATTGTACGTGATTTTGCGCGCCATGTGAGATTCCTGATTCAAAGAATAAGAGTGTTTCGTTATTTCTTCACTTCTCATTGTAAATTTTCATACAAAGTTTCATGTTAAATGTAAGACAATGTTCTCTTACTTAGGATTTACAATAATATATCAACACAAAAAAAATAACACTGAACAAGGCAAAAGATATAACGAAACACACCACACGCATTGACTGACAACGTAAAGTGTAGGAAAGATCAAGCAAAGCAAAATGAAACATGATTTTGTTTATAAAAAATTTCTTGTAAAACTTTTTTGAGAGGCGAAACATTGAGATACGATGCAAAACAATTTCTAATAAAAGAAAAAAAATTAAAAACGATTAGGATGGGGCAATTTAATGTGTTTTAAGTCTGTAGACTCAGTGAGACCCTCTCACACAATTGCCTAAGTTTCTGTTGATATTTATTCAAGAAACACACATGTGTCAATTCAATTGGGTGGGCGGATTTCGCTGATAGAAGTTGGTTTGATATGACCACTGGTCATTGACCAGGGACATGAACAAAACTTGTATGAAATCGAGGAACATTAAAGGACGGATAATTGATAGCTTGGTTGATGAAGAGTGTTTAGAAATACTGTAATGTTTATCAATTGGTGGCTGGCTTGTTGAAGGTCTGTTAGTGATAATTTGCTCGTAGATTTTTCTCCAATGTTTGATTGTGGGTCTGAATTTGGATGTGTAGTTGACTCAACACCTGGAGGTACTCCTCATCCGAAAAGTAAACGGTTTCATCTGATTCACAACTAGCAAGGCATGTTTCGAGCCATTTTTTGTTCTGCTTCATTATTGAAAGTGTCTGGAAAGAATAAATTATTAATCTTTCTATTTTTACAATAAATTTTATAAAAAACTTACAGTTTTCTTCATATTGATGGCATTAGTTGTTTCAACTATTTGCTTTTTGATTTCAAATTTATTCATTTTTGCAAATTTACTTATGATTTAAAAGAAAGCTTTTTTCGTGTATATAAAGGACTAAATCTTACCTCGATTCGCTTTTGTTTATTTTCCACTTTCCTTAGCTCTTGAACCTGAAAAAAATAAATTTAAAATTTAATATCACTTTAACTTTCAATAAAAATTTAACCCCCCTTAACAACAAGTTAACAAGACACATTCTTAAAATTGTTTTACACATTTTTTTTTGTATTTCAAGACATCTTAAAAGCAGATTAAATCAAAATCAGGTGGTGTCAAATATCTTATTTTATTTGTATTCTTTTTTCCATTTTGATTGAAATGACAAATAATCATCATTCACATCTAGAATTCTTTGGATATCATTTTAATTTGTATTTTGTTTAACCCATTTCTCGCATTACGACAATTTTGAAGTGTAAATAATTAAATCTAAGAACAATTGATACCTTTGTGCTATAATGATGATAATAATATGATACTTTTCAGTGTGAATGTATAATTTGGGTATCAGCGTAAAAATGATAACCATAAAATTAATGTAAGAGCTACGCAAAAAAAAAAATCGAAAAGAGAACAGATTGTATAAGAAACGATATTTTGGGTCATCATCAATGAATATTCTGTTTTTTTTGCCATTGCTACCTACCTACATTCTTTTATATTTTTTTATTGAGATATTATATATTTTTTGTTATAGTCATGAACATTGTGAACACGAAATAACAAATTTTGTTCTCTTTTTTCTTGTATTTTAAACAGGTGGGTCGATCATCTGAAGCACCAATCGATTTTGTTGTGATGGATACACTGCCAGGCGATAAAAAAGATGCAAAAGTGCTACAAAGTACAATATCACGTTTTGCCTGTCGTATTTTAGTGGATCGTAATGAGCCATTTAAGGCGAGAATTTATGCAGCTGGATTTGACTCGAGTCGAAATATATTTTTAGGGGTAAGATAAAAGTTTAATTGTTTTAATTTTTTTTTGCTTTATAACAAAACTAATTAAATTTTTGTAAAAGTTTTTTTTTGTGAAATATGAATTTTGCATGTAAAATGTGAATCAGACATAAGTCAAATATTTGACCTATATTCAAATTTACAACATTTTGTTGCCAAAATTGAATTATTTTAATTAAAATTTATACATTTTACAAGTAAATACTTTACAAAATTCTAAAATAACTTTATTCATTCATTTTATGTACCTTTGTTTCAATTAAACTGAAAATTTGAATTTATTTCCAGAAAATGGAAGAACAATGAATTTTGTTTTTTGGTGAAATTTGATTCCGAATCCCTATGAATATGAATATTTTTTGTTCAAAACAAAGAAAACGCAATAATTCTAGCATAGAAATTGTGTGTTACATTTGCAGTGCAAACACCTTTTACTTGTACAGACATGAAAATGATGCGCAATATGAGTTTACTTTTGTCTTTTCGAAAATTCTATTCAAACAAAAGTTCTCTTCTCTTATCAAAACAAACAAAAATTATATTTGTGTTCATTGTCTGTAAATCATTTTTTTGTAATGCACAAATTCTTTGTAGGGAATTTGTGCTGTTTGGCAAATGCATTGTTGTGTAAATTTTGTGTGGAATTTGGTGCAAATAAAATGCATGAATACTTAATAAAATGTGAAATATGAAATTTTTCAGACTACAAAGAGATTGTCAGCTTTATGTATGATGAAGTCTATTGTTGTCATGTAATTCAATTATGACTGTATTAAGGTGTATGAGATACTTTGTGATAATTTTTAGTTCAATATTTGATTTTAAATTTGTAATTTATATGAAATTCACTGAATCTTATCAGTAATCATAAATTTTTTAAAGTACTTCCTAGACAAAAATAAATAAAGATAAAATGTTAGATAGAAATCGTGGATTGTTGAAAATTTTCAAGGTTACTTACATGAGAACGATCCTTTATGAGCTGATTTGTCAGGAGCTCAAATTTCTTACGATAATCCTGTTATCATGTGTCAGTTATGGGTTTTTTATTTCCTAGATGCTATGGGGCTAAACTATAGGAACTTCCAGGGTTTTTACCAAACACGTTGCTCATCAAACGCAATCCATTTCGATATTCAAAAAAATTCATTTTGCATTTTATTCCTGATTTTATATTTTAAAGGCTTGAATTGAATCACAGATCAATCATGAGTGAATTGGGGCAACGCAAACTAACTCGAGCTGGTCTTTTAGGTCACCTTACTCGAAACAAGATTTAACGATCGAAAGGACCTACTGCGAAGAAAGGAATCTACAGTTAGACGTTTCGGAGGACGAAGCAGATACACCGGAAAAAATCAAACCCTAAATAGCATTTGAAAAGTTCATGGACCACTATGAAGACTTGCGTGAACAAATGTTAACCCTTATTGAGTCCAAGAAGTCCTCGCCTGAACATCAAAGAGATTAATCACATAATTTTCGATCAAAATTTTTTAACTTGCCTAAGTTGGAAATCCTTTGTTTCTCTGGCGCCTACACAGAGTGGCTTGATTTCAAGACGGAATTTCTATCAAAATGTACAAGAATTCAAAATAACCTCCTGTCATTCAAGATTGTTTATGTTACATTCCCAGCGTGCATGAGCAGTATTCGAAAAAAAAAATTGAAATTGCTTTATCCCTTAACACCTTTTGGATTGAATTGAAACATATTCTGACTCAAACAGTTCATGATAAGGAAACAACATTAAATAATTTATGATTTTTAACCTTTATCACACTTACAATTTTCTTAAATGTAATTTCATTATATATTTTTGCCCTTTAAAGACCTTTTTTCACCTCAATCTAATGTGATAATGACATTTTTTCTAATAGAATAATTAAATGTTATATAAAACGTATCACGTTTTGTCGATTTTTTTTTTTTGCTTTCAGTACTTTAATTGTACATTGAAATTTATTATTCTTCATATTTCTTCTGAACACCAAGATTTAACACACACACCTTGAAAGCAAAAACCCTTTTCTTTTCTAATTGAATTTGAAAGGTGTATACAAAAGTTAAATTTATGAGATTAAACCAACTGAAAAACGTGTGGTTTTGATGTTTTTTTCGTATCAATTTAAAGAAAAGTTGTTTTTTATTTCATTTTATTTTTTTGTAATGTAACTTGGATGTGATGAAAAATAAGAGTTTAAAATGAAAACAAACTCTCAGAAGAAATGTTTTTAATGTTTTTTTTAACAAAATTTAATTCATTTCTATATTTGACTTTTTTATTTTATGAATTCATATTAAAAATAAGTTTCCATGAAACAAATTTAGGTCATTACAAAAAAAGACATCTTATATAAATAAAATTTTCTATGACTGATAAATGACATGTTACATTTTGAACACAGTTTTTAAATGAAAATCTTAATTTTTATGTGAAATTATTTTTGTGCTAGATAGAAAATGAAGAAAAATATCGTTTTATAACATATTGAGAGATGTTAAAATTCATTTAATGAAATAAATGTAATAAAATTGGAAAATGAAGATGTTCTTTTGAGTGATTTTTCTGTTGAAACTTGTGATGACAATGTGTCATCAGAACATGTCTTAAAATAGAGTTTTAAATTCAAATTTTAGAAAGAATAACTTCATTCGATTATGAGTCAGAAAATAGTTTGCTTTTTCTTTTAGCGCTAACTTATACGAGTCTTGGAATGGCTTCAGCGCTAAGTGTTAACAGTTTTCGGTGTTATAGGCTCCACTCGACTTCAAAATCGTAAGACAGAGTTTTTTCAGAATAAGACTAGGATTTTTTTCCATGTCCCCTTTCATTATATGAGTTTTTCTGTTTCTAATTAAATTTTATGCAAAATTCATTTACCTGTCGCGCAATGCCGTTCAATTGTGAAAAATCATCAAATTTTCGCCTTTTAATACTTTTCTCAATGCTCAACCGAGATTTCAATACATAATTAATAACAAAATCAAATGCGTCATCTCATATTAACACAAAAAAACCATTTTCATATTCATCAACGGAAAATATTGAATTACCTTATTACCCATTCATTCATAACCATTCATCGAATTTCCATTTTGATATGATTGATGAACAATCAACTAGAAATTTTATGACTTTTATATTTATTAAGAGTGTGTGTTTCAGATCAAATTACATGAATTTTTTCGGAAAATAACGCAAAATAATCTCATATTAAAAGTGAAAACGTACAATGAAATGAAATATGAATATTCATTTATTTTTAAACTCGAAACTCGTTAAATTACAAGAGATAATCAGTCAATACCCCTTTTTTTCCTTTATAAATTGCAGTCGTGAATCTGTGAGTAAATGTCCGACAAAGCAATGCTAGTTCAATGTAAATATTTATGCATTAATTAGAACATCTTTGCGAAATGAAATCGTTTGAATATTTAAATAAAAAAAATCACAAAAAAAAGTCAGTGAGAATAGTTAAGTAAATAAATAACAAATATCGATTTACATATGGATTTCTTGTTAGTGAGGAATTGTGATTCAATATTTTTCGGGTAAAAAATGGTGAAAATTATTCATTTGAATCATATTCAAGCAGAAAAATAAATGTATCACATGGGACTTGAAGTAAGTTTTTCATTTCAAGTCGTATAAAAATGTAAAATTTCAAATAAATAGACAAAAAAACATTCTTTTACACAATTTATGGAATTGGACAATACCAAATTGGTACGTTTTCGTAGTTTTACGATATATTTTCTTTAATAATAATGAAAAATGTTTATGTTTTATTTTGTTTCTTTTTTCTTTTATTTGTTTTTATTACTCCTAGATTGTCTGATACAACGATATTAATTTTATTTGTTTGAAAGTAGTAAAAATATGGTTTATAAGGTCGGTTTTATGACTAGCGTTTAAAATGATGATTATGGGATATCATTTTTTTATATCACTTTTTTAATGGAAATTTTTTTATTTATCTATGATACAATTTTTATTGTGTGGGTTTTGAGTGATGGGATGTGACATCACGACAAGGATCGATTCTATTGAAATGCCAGTACTTAAAGTTGAATTTAAAGAAGTAGTTATAATTTCATGAGAAAGGTCCTTTTTATCTCTTATCATCATTCAAAAATGTTTTCCTGAAATAGACCTATCTAGCAAAGTCCATAGCACATAATTTCACTTGAAATTTCATTTGACGTTTATTTTGTATAGAAACACTTATGAGAACTTCAAAATATTGTATAAGAAATTTTTAAACGTTAAAAAGAATTCTTTTGATTGAGCCCGCAAGGCACTAAAGGGATATAGAGCAAATTTTATTATTTTGATGCTGTAAGGTGAAATTGCAATCCTCTATTCAAATGTGGTGTGAGCTGGGAACTTAGCTGTCAAATTATTAATAACATTTAATAATGGCTACAGTGAGGATAAGAGGTTAATGTTTTCAGTTTAAATTAATTATTATTTTTAAATTTCATTTAAAACTTCTCCTAATTAAAAATCAAAAAAATATATCATGACATTTTTCTATCAACATTCGAATTGTCAATTCAGAATCGTTGCATATCAAAATTCAATAAATTAAATTGAAATATTTGGCAGACTGTTTTATTGTGCAAAAATTGAATCCATTTTAAATTTCACATCATTTTCACGTCTATATTAGTCATTTTCTCATTGCATGAAATTTTTACAGAATCTTTTATCATATTTCCGCCTTTTTTTCCTTAAAATCATGATAGAATCTGTTACATTATTTTTGACACATAAATTTTCAGTGTTACATCTTCTCATAATGTAAAATATTGAATTTGTACCATCTTCTTTTTTATGGTTATATAAAGGGAATAAAAGTGTTGTAACAGACATCGAATGTAACATTTTGTGAAAGATGCTTAAAATTTGTTATTGTCTTACTTTATTCGTCTCTTTTTTTTCTGAGAATTTTCTCCTTTTTTTCATATTTTATTTTAACAATCTACATTGTTGAAGGATGATTATGAATATTTTTTTTTCATATACATATTTTCCACTCCAATTATTACGTACAGATCGTACCAAATATAGAAAAAGCATGGGACGGATTTGGAAACTTTTATGGACATCTTTTAATTTTTAGAGGCAAGCACATTTAGTTGTAAAATATATTAGATAAGCATTGCTCAAGAAAAATGGATGAAAATCTTTTTACTTATTAGTGCATTTCGAAAGAAAAAATACACTATTACAAACGGTTTGCCCGCCTTCACTCTGTTTGTCCGTTCCAGCCATAACTCCGAAATGTTCCATCGGAGTGAGGTTGGTTATTTTATTAGATAGAGGAGGTCATAAGAATTTATCGATAGTCATTAGCTTTGAGATTTGGCTCAGGGTTTAGGCTCCAGAACCTCCAAAGCCTAAAAAACCGTCAAAAACGGTTAAAAATTTTAAAAAATTGATTCTTGTTTTGTTGGATGGAGAAGTATGTTAAAATGAAGGAACGCCAAAAATGTCCGATTTTTTAATTTTTTTTCTAAAATTTTCAATATGGCGGTTATTTTCAAAAAATTTAAAATTTAAGGTTTTTTCATCATTTTAAAAAACAACCGCCGTTATATTTTTTTTTAAAACCGCCATTTTGAAATTTTTTGAAACATTCAGCCATTGATTGTTTTATAATTATTTTTATAAATTAAAACTTAATTTTATTCAATGAAACAAGTCCCATCGAAATGCTATTTTTTAAACCGCCCAGTCGTTAGAATTTCCCATTTTTTAAATTATTATTATCATACAAATATGTTTTTGAAATAAAAACACAAAAAAATTCGTTCAACAATTCGAAATTAAAAAAAAATCGTTATCAATCATTCAGCCATAAGGAAGGTGTCCATTTATATTTTACTTCGTTCAACCCTGTAAATTGATGTCAAATAAACGTCAAAACTTTTTCTATATTTGGTAAGATCTGTATTTACTTTTAAGGTTTTGTTTGTAAAAGGAAAATCTTTTAAAATTAAGTCAAACATTAATCATTAAAATGCTATGCATTTATTTGCTCGCTCTTTTTGCGATTTAACTCATTTCTATTTTCTGGTACTGTGATAGCTTAGAACGGCTTGAGAAGCGGTTTAGAACACCCAGACTACACGACTGACAATAAATTTCAGCAACGTCAAGAAATCTTCAGTGAGCACTGAGTATGCAGTTTGAATGGGAGCGAAGTTTACACCAAGGCTCCTGAGCAGTTTTCAATTTAAAGGATATCAAAAATGAGTGCCTGGATGAAATTGAACGCCTTATTTTTGACTTTTTAGTGCAGAATTAAAAACTTTCATAGGGAAAAATTTCTCGCCAAGTCTGCATAATACAATTCTAAGAAAATAAAAAAATCAATGGAAAAAAATAAATTTTCAACCAAAACCGTGAACGATATTCACCAGCGCATTTCTATAGATGGTGAACATCAAGCAAAAGTCGTTTGATTTGTAAAACTCGACTATTATTGAAAATTTCGCCATTTTGAAACAAAACAGGCATTGTGGAAAATTCTATCATTTTGGAGAATCTCGGCATTTTGGAAAATTCAACCACTTGCGACAATTTTCACAATTGACGCCATTTTTTGGTGATTGGTGCCTTTTTTTAAAGCAACTATTTACACGATCCACGGTTTTCGTGCATTTGGAAAAGTCAGCCATTTTGAATTCCCTTCCATTTTGAAATTGTCACTGACAGACAGCATGACCGCATACGATGCTCGCATTTTTCCCCCATATCGAGAGAAATGCGCTCAAAATTACAATAATTCATGTTCAGCAACATAAAGACAATAATCAGGCAAAAGAATCAAGAGTTAGTTGGTAATGACACGGAAAATGTATGTAATTTAAATCATGAATGAATGTGATTTAATGTCCTTATTCATTAGTCTGTGTGCGTGCGTGTACGTATATTTTTCAATTATTTCTCTTTAAAAATAAAAAAGGACGAGTTCAAGTTATTTTTCTCTTCATATTTTAATTTTCTTTCGTGGAAATTTACAATCCGTTTATTTTTTTTAATGAATTGACATAAATTGTTAAAGCATGAAAGTTAAAAAGTAAAAAATCATTGAAGATTATGTACAATGATAATAATGATGTTAAATTATTCATAAAAGACCGCTTAATCATGAATTTTTGATTCATTACTAAAAAATTAATCGTATTTTTTTTTTTTATAGGAAAAAGCAACAAAATGGCAGGATAATGTAGAAATTGATGGACTTACGACAAACGGTGTGTTAATTATGCATCCAAAAGGTGATTTTTGTGGAGGGAGTGCGAAATGTGGCTTATGGCGTGAAACTTCAGTGGGAGGTGATGTCTTTAGTTTACGGGAATCGAGATCAGCACAACAAAAAGGGCAACCGGTAAGAATTAAAATTTGAATTCCAATTATCAGATCCTCATTTCAAATTACATTTTTTACAGATATATGACGAGTCAAATGTGCTCCAAGACGGAACATTAATCGATCTTTGTGGAGCAACATTATTATGGAGATCGGCTGAAGGATTACAGCATTCTCCAGTGAGTTTCATTAAAAATTTAATTTTTCATGACATGCAATTTAATTTAATTTTCATATTTTTTTACAGACAAAACGTGATTTAGAGAAATTAGTAGATGAATTAAATGCTGGACGACCACAATGTCCTGTCGGTCTAAATACATTAGTTATACCACGAAAAGTTACAATGGGTGAACACATAAATCAGCCATACGTGTATTTAAATTGTGGTCATGTACAAGGTAAGGTCACATTAAAATTTACATTAAAATGAATGAATTTGATTTTCAAAAAAATAAAATTCCAGGCCATCACGATTGGGGCCAAGACAAAGCATCTGGCGCACGAAGATGTCCAATGTGTCTTGAATTGGGACCTGTTGTAACGCTGTGTATGGGCATTGAACAAGCATTTTATGTGGACTCTGGGCCACCAACTTACGCTTTTAATCCATGTGGTCATATGGCAACTGAAAAAACTGTAAAGTAAGTGAAAAAAATGTTTAATCCTTGGACTCATAAATGAATGCACATAGTGAAAAAATAAAAAAAATAGCATTGAACTACTTTAACTCTAATTTATTATGAATTATTTTATCAATTACATAACAAAGCACACAAAAAAAAATATTAAAAAAAAAATAAAATTAATTTGCTGAAATCCGCATGCTCAAGCATATTTTACCAGAATGTAACTTATTAAAGTGAAATCGGTTTACTTGAAACAAAAATGAATTTTCCACTTGAACGAATCATTAAATGTTTTTTGGTGGATTATTATTTTATTTTTGTTTTAAGAGTGTACACACGTGGATACTTAAATGTTGGTTCATTGTGTGTGAATTGGTCGATAATTTTAGTGAAAATTTGGTAATTTATTTTGTTGCATTGAGCATGTTAAATGATATTTTTACTCGGTATTACAAAAAAATATGAATTTATGAGATTCTGACATTTCATTTCAAAATTTGACAGAAAATTTTTTATTGTGACATTTCATTCCCTGCAGTTTTTCTCAATGAGAAATCAAATGAAATCTTAATGAGATCTCAATGAGATTACTATGGAGATCTTATTGAGAAAACAGCTGAGAATATTCCAAGTTTCTCAGTATCAAAATGAACACCGATTTATGGTTCATTTTTATGGCAAGTATTTTTCATTGTTTTATTTTAATTTCATTTCAAATTCTCGTCTTTTACAGCAAAATAAAGTGAAATAAATTTTTTTTTTAAAGTAAAACCTAATAAATTCTATGAATTCTTTTTACTTTTCACTTATTTTGTTGTTTTAGAGGAGAAATTGTGATGAAATTAAAATAAAATAATGAAATTTCTTACCTAATGCGAATTTATAAAATTAAAACTGTGGAAAAAAAAAATTTACATCCTCATCCATCAAAGTCTCGATCGGTACTGATTGATCGAATAAAATAAAAATTACATTCAACCTCATAGACACACACACAACTGTAGCACATACCATAAAAACTTTAGAATATTTTGCGTGCTAAAAATGAACCATACATACAGTCTATAGTCGTATAAACGCTAAAATATGAGATTTTGACATTTCTTCTTGAGAAATTTAACAACAGGGTTTAATAGTCTGATGGATGAGCTCTGATTTTGACAGCTGATTTGAGAAATTGAGAGAAAAAAATTTATTTTGACATTTCATTTAAAAATCTGATGGATGAGCCCTGATTTTGACAGCTGATTTGAGAATTTGACAGAAAAATTTTTATTTTGACATTTCATTTAAAAATCTGATGGATGAGCTCTGACTTTGACACTTGCTTTGACAATTTGACAGAAAAATTTAGCTTGTGACACTCGATCATTACATTTCTACCTTTGCATTAAAGAATCGAAAGTTTTTGAACTTTTCTTTAATTAATTTTTAATCTACACTTGAATCTCTCATATAGCCACTTCTCATAAATCAAATTCTCGTATATCAAATTTTATAAAATTTTGACAACTTCTAATAAATCAAGAAATTTGATATATGAGAAGTTGTCAATTATAAAAAGCGGGATAAGTATTACTGGAATATTTGAGAAACTCACTTTTTTTTAGCGTTTAAAATCAATTTGCGTTTAATTATCAATAATTTTCTCACAAAAATAGGCTCTAGTCATAAAGAGTTTCAACGGAACAAGAAAAACTAGCTCTTAAGTCTTAACACCTAAGTGGTATACAAATTTGATGTTTAACCCCTAAATTTAATTTCTGTTTCTCAAATTATTAGATGTAAATGAAAAAAACAGATCCCTTTGACTTTTAGTTAAATAGATTTAAAGAGAATAAAAACCTCCTTGGTAAATATTATGAATGTATACCACTTAGGTCTTAAAGGAACGAATTTGATGTTTTGAATTCTACATTTATTAATGTACTTTAAAATTGAAATAAATATTTTTGAGTGATAATTTTAAAAAATAATACTTTGTTTCTCATATTTCAATTTTTCTAATATATCACGAACCCTTCGCCCCGAGCATTTGATATACGAGAGATTCTAGTGTATTTTTTTAATTTTTTTACAGATATTGGGCTAACGTTGACATCCCACATGGAACAAATGGTTTTCAGGCTGTTTGTCCATTTTGTGCCACACCGCTGGTCGGATCACCTGGCTATATTAAATTAATATTCCAGGACAATTTAGATTAAAAAACCACTTACACACCTTCATACACAGATACACACACACACACACACACACAGATACCCATAGAATGAAATACAACAAAATGCTTTCATTGAAATTCGGAAAATTTAACAAAATAAAATTACAATAAAAAAATATGAAATTTCATTAAATTTCAATAAAAAAATAAATACAGCAGTGTTTCATGTTAATAAATTAATTTAAAAAAAAATAATAATTGTAGAAATTGAAATAGAAAACTTGCGCGTTAACACACATATTGAATGAAAATGAAAGAAAAAATAGATTTTAAAGTAAAATTAAAATTCAAATAAAAAATACAAAAAAAAATCGCTATTAAATTAAAAAAAAAAATAAAAAACATATTTTGTGAGACATATTTATTATAATTGAGAATTAAATTTAAACATAAAAAATAAAAATTCAATACAAAATAAAAAAAAAACTAAAAACTGATAACAAGGAGAAAAAAATAGAAATAGAAATAGAAGTAAAATAAAAAAAAAACATATAAAAATTAGAAATAGTTTTAATTTAAATTTAAATTAAAATTTAATTTAATTTTAGAGAGTATTAGAATGTAATTAATTATAAATAATAAATATTTAATCTTAAAACAAAGAAAAATTGTATTAAAGTAGTGAAAAGAGAAAGAAAAAAAAGTTTTATTATAATTATTAATTAATTTAAAGTACGATGAAAAATTAACAGTTTAAAGTTAATTCATTGAAATTTATCAAAGGAAACATTTAAAAAAAAAAATCATCAGTAAAAAAAATATACATTTATCAAATTATTTAGATTAGAACTTAAATGAACGTAAAAAAAGATATTTATTAGGAAATTTGTAAAAAAAAATGATGAAACAAAATAATGGAAAATGGAGTTGCTTTTAAAAGGATGAAGGTGACACAATTTGATTTTGAACTGAAGTTTTCGACGACTTTAGAAAGACGAACTGTGGAAAGTGATTATGAGCCACATTCATATGATTAATATGCTTTGAAAACTTGAAATGAAATGAGACAAGAAACTGATAAGTATTTAATACTCATTATTTTTGAGTTGGAATTCGAATCCAATAGATGGCGCTCGTTTCAGCGTTTTTATGCTTTTTAAAATGCATTAAAAATCGATTTTCAAAGAGAAAATGGTTGATAAAATACAAGTTGGCTGGAAAATAATCAAGGAGTGTCTATTGTGGATTGAAAGTCCTTTTCCAAGGAGTTTAAAGTCCTTGAACTTCAGTTAAGTCCCTACTTGAAAGTTGTGGTGCCGTTTGATTTGAATTTAGTCTATCAAATTGTTTAGAAATTAACCGTGCTGAAGTATCCTACGAATTAGAGGAAATTCCTACGAATTTTTAAGGCGACGCCTTAAAAAAATTTCCCTTTTTTGTTCGGACATAACTAGTCCCTGGTTTTCCACTATTTTTTCGTAGAATTCGTGCCAGTCGTCAGTTAATAGTAATATCTGGAGACCTTTTTCGATTCGCATCGATACGATGATACGAATTCTACGAAAAAATAGTGGAAAACCAGGGACTAGTTATGTCCGCACGAAATTGACATGTTTTCCCTTCATACTCTTATACATGAGATTTTAGTCATTTCCATTTACGTCTAAAAATGCATGAAAAATTCATCGTATCGATGCGAATCGAAAAAGGTCTCCAGATATTACTATTAACTGATGACTGGCACGAATTCTACGAAAAAATAGTGGAAAACCAGGGACTAGTTATGTCCGCACGAAATTGACATGTTTTCCCTTCATACTCTTATACATGAGATTTTAGTCATTTCCATTTACGTCTAAAAATCCATGAAAAATTCATCGTATCGATGCGAATCGAAAAAGGTCTCCAGATATTACTATTAACTGACGACTGGCACGAATTCTACGAAAAAATAGTGGAAAACCAGGGACTAGTTATGTCCGAACAAAAAGGGAAATTTTAGGGGAAATTTTTTAAGGCGTCGCCTTAAAAATTCGTAGGAATTTCCTCTAATTCGTAGGATACTTCAGCACGGTTAGAAATTATGAGTTTAGATTAATTTTTTACGTTTTTTACAATTTTTCGGCAAGTTTTTCGAATTCGAACTTACGCTTCTCATTCTCTCCCTGTTTTTTTCTCTCTCTTTTTTTCACTCTCTCTCTCTTATTACGCTCACTCTCTTATTTTATCTCTCTCTGTCTCTCTTTTTCTTCTCTTATTCTTATTTCGTCTTTTCCTTTTTTATTCTCTCTGTTAAGTTTTTTTTCTCTCTATCTTTCAATTTCCTCTCTCACTCTCTCTTTCTCACTATCTTTATATCTCCTTATTTTAATCTAATAACAGAAATAGCCAATTTTCATATCAAATTCCATGTAAATCAAAATTTCTCCAGATTTACGTATTAAAAAAGTTTTTCGGTTCAAATTCAAACAAAACTCAATAGATGTCGCTGCTAAGACATCATTTTATTATAAAAAATTGCAATTAATAAAAAAAATGCATTAATTGAAGCCATTTTAAGAAAAAAAAAACAATTCTTCACTTTTCACCTAATTTAATTTTAAAATTAAGATGATGAACATTAGAAAATTAGAATTAAATTAATTTTTTTTTTATTATAATAAGAAAAAGAATTTCTCTGATATTCAAGGGAAAATTATATCACATAATTTAATAAAATTTAGTTCATAAGTTTTTTTTTTATATTTTACATGTAAATTCTTTACTTTAAATGTAAAATTAACGAAAAAAATTTAGTATTACTCATTTCTGCAATCATATTTATGCCTTCCTTCCTATTATTTTTATGGTTTTCATGTTAAATGTTAAGTTTCTATTTAATATCAATTTTTTTTATTTTCATTTTGATATTAAAATAAAAAAATTATGACATAACAAGAAAATGAATGTTCAATTTGTGTGAAAATTTGAAAATAAATTTAAATTATTTAAAATTAAAAATCAAAAAATTTCAAATTATGCTTTTTTTTGCATAAGTAGGCAGTGCCACTAAAATTTAAATTTAGATTACAATTAAAATTTAATTTTTAAGTTAAAAAAATAAATAAAACAATGAAAAAATTGAAACAGAACTGAAATCAAGAGAAAAAATTACAAATTTCACTGTAACTTGAAAAAAAATCTTTCTTCTTTGCTCTTTTTTTATTATAATCTCCTTTTTTTTGTGTGAATAAATTTAAATTTCAATTTCAAGCAGAAAAAAATTTAAATTTAAATTAAAATTAATTAGAAGAAGAAAAAAAAACAAAGACAAATATTTAATTACTTAATAATTAAAGAAACAAAATAATGAATAAAATAAAAAAAGGAAAAAAAATTCAAATAAAAATGTATGAAAAATTATGAAAATAAAATGAAAATTTGTTTTACTTGCCTTTTTTTGACGTTGATGCGATGCGATGAAAGAAAAACTCGTTTAATTGAATTTTTTTAATTAAATATTTTATTGGGCAAATTTCCTTAAAAATTAAATTTAATTTAATTTCAAATTAATACTCATCATAACCGTAATAATCGTCCGCATCGTCGTCATCCTGCTGCAACATATTTCGGATTGAGGCATGTTCAGATTTTGGTTCAGGTTCTGGTTCCGGTTCAGCATCTGTTTCGTCCATTTCATCCTCTGTCTGTGTAATATTTTGATTAATTTTCTCATTTGTTTCATCGATCACAGGTTGTTTTTTCAAGGAAGCGGCTTCAGCTTCAGCAAATGATGGAATTGTAGCGATAGTTGGTGCCTTGTTGCGACGTGTTGCTGCAATGACGTTGACAGAGGGTTTTGGTTTGCGTGTCACTGGAATTTCAGGACGAATGCGAGATTTACTTGTTGTGTCAGTGTCTTCTTGGGGTTCTGTGTTTGTCTCGTCTTCAACTGGTTTAAGGTCAGTTAAGGTTTTGAGAATGTCATAGTTGATTTTATTTGAGATCTTTTTCTCTTGTAGCATTTTCTCGATTGCTTCACCTGCGGTGTTTGCTGGTCCTGCTAATTTTTTCTTTCCTGTTCGACGACGCTTCTTTTCAGGTTTACCCTCTTCACGTTCCTTCGCCAATTTCTCTTCACGCGCTTTTGCTATTTGGAGATACTCCTTATTCAGATCATTCCACATTTTGTCTTTGTATTCGGCTTCATCTGGTGTCATAATGTA
This sequence comes from Culicoides sonorensis, assembly GCA_900002565.1. Taxonomy (NCBI): domain Eukaryota; kingdom Metazoa; phylum Arthropoda; class Insecta; order Diptera; family Ceratopogonidae; genus Culicoides; species Culicoides sonorensis. The sequence goes on from LN483723.1 coordinate 27,766, forward strand.
CCCTGATAACTCATCGTCATCAATTCCTGTCATGTCAAGTTCACCGTCGTCCGTTGATTTGGATTGACTTGTGCTTGGATTGTCTTTTTTCGAATCTTTCCGTGGCGTACTTGGATTTTTTTCGGTATTTCTTTCACCAAGACATAACGTTACAATTTCAGGACATGTGGTTGTGGGAGCTTTCTCCGGTTCTGGCGTCTTCTCAGATTCGAGTGCTGTAAAGACCTCATCATCTGCCAAAACTTCCTGAATTGTGTTAATTGTCGATTCCTCAATAAACAAATTCGTTTCACTTGTTTCCTCAATTTCGACATCCGATAAACTCAAATAATGTTTCCTGCCACGTTTCCCACTCGCATTCGTGTCTTTATCCAATGCCGCTTCAATTTCAACCTGTAACTGACTCAATTCATTATCAGCATCAGTTAACTTTAAAATGCGTTCTTTGTCTTTTTTCCTTGCAGCTTTAAATGCAGGCGGATCTTGTTCAGCCTCCAGATCGACAGACATGAACTCATCCAGCGTGAGGGCACTACTTGGTGTCTCTCCAAATTCCAAGAGACGTTTCCTTAAAGTTGATTCATGGATTTTCACAATTCGAACAATGTCATTTGGAGTGCGATTAAAATCGTGCATTCGTGCTGCAAGTAAGAGTGAAGCACCACAAAGTCCTGATGGACGACGCCCTGAATGAATTGAATCTTTTTTCATGCGAGTCACTAAGCGTTGAGCTGTCATTGAGACCTCGTGTGTTTTGTCACCCAATTCCAGTTTGTTTGCGAATCTCATAATGTAAATACATGGATCTGAAATGAAATGAAATGAAAAAAAATCAAATATAAATTGTAACGGATATTTTTTTTAAATATTTGTTTGCTTATCCTCAGTGACAGCAATGCATTTTGCCATCGGTGAAATTTGACATTTCAATCGTAAGCAAAAAAAAAATACAATTTGATGGTGTTTCGGAAAAAATTACAATTAAAAAGTGAAAATTTAATATAAAAAATTGCACAAAAGTGCATTAAAATACATGAAACATTGGTGTACAATGTCATAGAATCCACTAAAATACTTTTAATTGTAACATGTCCAAATCTGTGGGAAAGCCAAAAGTTACAATTGAATTACCAAAAGCAAAAAATTTATCCGATCGGTTAAGTGTGTTTCAACGTCTAGGGAATCGTGGAATTGCTGGAAGTTCATCCACCAAACATAAATTAGCGCCATTACCAACATCTGACAAAGAAGGTCCAAGCAGTGCTCAAGAAGAGTCACAACAATCGGGAATTTTATCGCAGCCACCAATACAACAACAACAACAACAACCTCTCCAACCGGAGGAACCATTTCCGAACGCTTCATTGAAATTACAGCTCGTTCGACAAAAGGCAGCTGAAATCATGGATTCCAAACGTAAACAAGAACAAGCTCCACAACAACAAATTGTTGTAAAGAAAACGAGAAAAGTCCGAATTTCATCTCCCAGTTCCGATTCTAGCAGCAGTAGTAGTGGGTCCAGTTCATCTTCCAGTACATCGTCGCCAAAAAGGAAGGTGAAAAAGAGACAAATCCGTAAACGGGCACCCAGTAGTTCATCGGATGAGATTCGTGAGCGTAAAATTTCAAAGAAAAAAGCACATAAAAAAGCACTTGAAATGAAGAAAGCGCATCACAAGAAATCCAAGTCAGAAATGACACGAAATTTGATTAAAAGGACAATTAGTCCTCCGGCTAGTTATAGTCGTAGACATGACGATAGTGAATCTCCACCTAAAAAGATTATCGTAAAAGTACATAAAGAGAAGAAATCACACAAGTATCATCATGATCCCGATGCGATGGTGGAACGTGATCGTGAGTTGTATGAACGGGAAAAAATGCGTGCTAAGGAGAGAATGCGAAGTCCATCTCCGAAAATGGTTATAAGACGGTCAAGGTCACCCCGATCATCGCGTGAATTGAAACAAAGAGCTGTCAGTCCTGAAATGCGTCGAAGTCCTCCAAGTAGTTATCGAAGTAGGGAGAGAAGTGATGATAGAAGTCCATATAAAGAGTCTCGTGTTGAAAGAGAGCGTCGTGAGAGACGTGAATACGAAATGATGCGTGAAAAGGAGCGAGCTGAGGCATTAGCGCGATGTCAGGAACGTCAACGTGAACGCGAACGTCTCAAGGCACAACGTGAATTAGAGGAACGAGAAAAATATGAAAGATCTCGTCCGCGGTCTGTGGAACGAGGACGTCCAGTTATGCCTCGCAGTCGATCACGATCATATGAAAGACATGAAATCGTGCAAAGGTCCGATCGTGAGTATGATCGTCGGTATGAAGAACCTGTCCGAGGTGTTCGGATAATTGATGAAAGATCACCAGGAGCACGCGAGTATCGCAGAGATGAAAGTCCTTATGCACAAGATAGACGTCGATATGAGCATGAAGAGCCTGCACCGCATCATCGTGAATCACGTCGCGAATATCCTGAACGTCAAATGGATCACAGACAACATGACGATCGACGTCCCAATTATGAAAGAACTGATCCGCATCATCAGCCTCGCGGTGAATGGTCTGAACGGGAATCAGCTCATAAACAACAACCATCTCAATATCACGAGAGACGTCCAAATTACGAGGAAAAGGAACATTGGACACCTAAAGAACGTGCCCCATACAAACAACAATATCATGAGACTCCAAATCGGCCATATAATGAACAAGGTCATCAAGGACCATCTGGGAGACAACAAGAATCGCCACATAATGTATCAGCACCGCATCCTGGCTACACACCACGAGGAGGTTACACGCCTAGAGGTGGTGCACATCATCCTGGTACAGAAAGAACTCCAACTTATCGACCTAGAGGTGGCTTCATACCAAGACATGAACGACCGGAAGGTCAAGGATTTAGACCAAGATATCCCGGGGCACCCAGAGGCGGTTTTCGACCAACTGGTGAGTTACATTGAAATTGAAATAAAAATATTCCTTGAATAATTTAAATTTTTCACATTTAAAAGGTCCTCGCATGCCAGGAAGTTTCCGTGGACGAGGTTCGTTCCATCCAAATATCACATATTTCCCTTCAAGGCCGACTCATCCAAATCAGCAACAAACTCATGTTGGATCTCCAATGCAAAATCCAGGGGAACAACAAATTCCACATCCCAACATTAAACAACATGCATTACGAAGACAAGACGGTGCCGATGAGGAAGATCATTTAAGTGAAATAAGTGATGAGGGTGATGATGTTCTCGCAAAAACAGATGTGAGTATGAAATTTTAATTTCGTTCAATTAAATTTCTCGATTTTTAAGCAAAACAAACGTCAGATTGATAACCAAAAAAAATATCTTTCAAATTCATGCACTCAGGATCAAAATTTAAAAAAAACTGGAAATTTATCAGAAGTTCCATCACAAATCCAAGTGAACGTTAAACAACAAGAGAATTTAACGTATTTTAACCAAAGCAATTCAGAAGAGTCCCAATTTTATGGCTTTCATCAATTTCAACGTGGACTCAGATCTGTAAGGGATTGATGTTGTGACCCGATTCAATTAATTTTTTTAATTTTTTTTTTTTGTTTTAATTCCAATTTTAACGTTAATTTACTTTTCTGGCTTCTTTGAGTTTAATCTTCAATTTTATTCTCCTGATGCATTTTTTTAATTTTTTTTTTAAATTTAATTTACATTAAATTTAAACCTAAGTGAAGTTTTTACCGACCGTTAAAAATTATCGAAAATTTGGGTGTCCATTTTTAGGTAAATTTTTTGAGACAGTTTTGAGAAATATTGAAAAAATTGTCTAGAAAAATCAAAAATTTCCGATTTTTTCGTTCGTTCTTCCAATTTCCTGACTAATAACAGATTTTTTCGATATTAAAATGTCCATGAAATTTTTTAGAAATGGGCACCCTTAAAAAAAATTAAATGAAAAAACTTCACAAAGGTCAATTTTAAACGAATTCCTTTCAATTTTACTTTAATGGAAATATTTCAATTATTGCAGGGACGTGGCTTGAATCGTGCTCGACTCCACCAACAACGACAAAGACAGGCCGCTCAAGAGGGTGTTTTACTCGGTTCCAGTGAGTCAAAAAACGCCGGAGACCCATCTGTGAAACAGGAAGATACAAATATAGACACAAAATCGCACGCTAATAAGCAGTTGCAGGAAGAAATGGAACTTGACTTTGAGGAAATATCAGATGGGGAATTGGATGAAGAGAATCGCAAAATTTGTAAAGAATTCAAAAATTTAAATTATTTTTATATTAAATTCAAATAATTTTATAGGCTTAGGTGATGCACTTGGTGTCGATTGGTCAAGCATTGTAGAAGAATCGAAACGTAAAGTCAAGGAAGAGTCTCAGCTGGATGTCAATACGGCAAAACAGAAATTGAAACCACATCGTGTCTTATTAGACATTGGAATATCAAGCAGAATGGCTGGAGAAGAATTCGCAAAACAAGTTATCACTGAATCTTATGCCTGCCTTGAAGCGGAATTGCGTGAGGAGATTCATGCACAAGCAGTGAAAAAGGCCTCAGTTAAAAGTGAATTCAATGGTCAAGATATTAAAGCAGAGGAAGAAGGAGAAGACGTAAAAGATGAAAAGAAACCTGAAATGATTAAACTTGAGGATATTGAACAGAAATTAAATGAAAAACTTCCATACACTGTAACGGGACTCATTGACCGCCCATACGCATTTTCACAAGTGACTTATAAGGAGAGATTGGAAGCGCGTAAAAAACTCATTACAAATGCGATTGGACCGTATTCCCGTGCTCTGAGTGCTCGACAAGACCTCAAAATAAGACGCAAACTGTGTGGTCTCCCAGAAGAAGAAACAATTGAGAAAACGATTGCACCAGTTGCTTTAGCTGAAGCTGTTGCCCCAATCGTTGATCCAAAAGAGGGTGACACACCACTCGACGTCATCACCCCGAAACAAACTTCTATTGGCATCGCACTCTCAATGTTCAAAAAAGCAATTGGAAAAGTGTGCTAAGTAAAAATTAATTTTAATTTCATCAAATAAATTCAAATTTTATTTATAATAAAAATATCACATAATTAAATTCAAAATAAACATAAAATTCAATCATCATCTGCAAGCATTTTAAATTGTAAAATTATAACAAAATATATGACAATCATTTGAATTCCACTTGACATGACCTTCAAATTCAATGGAATCAATTTTAATATGCAAATGTCGAATTCGACAGATTTCAATTGCAACAGTAAGCGATTTTGAATATTTTTTGCCTTAGGATGCGGCACGTGGACGGTTCCGAGGGCATGAAAAACGGATTTGATGTTTGATGTCAAAAGATGACCGGAAATAAAAACATTTGCTAACATACAAATGTGAGGTATTAAAACTTTGCCAGCTCCGACAATGAAAGTATTTTGGTCTGCTGTCCTTTTTTCCATTACCAAGGCACGAAATATGGCGAATGAGAGTGAGACGACGTTAGAAAAATTACAACACAAAATGAATCCTTGCTTCACTGCAAATGAATTATCGATTATTTTTATTAATTCCGCGAGGGATTTCATTGTGTCAAGACATTTAACAAATTTTTTATAACTCAAATTCGGGGTCTTTAACAATATTTTTTTAATGAGGTTGATTCTCATTCGTACTGCTTGAATATTGAAGAAAAACGCCAATGTCGTGATATATTGAACAGTAAAAAGTGTTAAAACAGTTGCTGCAATTTTCTTAAATGACTCTTTAAAGCTCACATAAATCATAACATAAGCACCAATATTGGGAATTGCAATAATTGTTCCCAAAATTATAGATTGCCTCAGCAATTTCCGATAAATTCGTTGTAAATTCACGTATTTCATCATTTCCTGGTCAATTAATACCAATTTTTGATAAAATTGACATTCATTTTTACGATTCCAAATTGAACAAAACCAAACAATGTACACTGAGAAAATTGATGAAAATGTTGGGATCATAATGACATATGTTGTGAGCTTATCACGTCCAAGTGGGTTGCGAGGAGTAGCAAAATCGAAAGTTGATAGGAATTTTACAGCTGCCATCAGTAAAATTGATAAAAAAATTCCAAAAATAGTCGAATAAATTATGAATGAACGTCGATTCAAGTAAATTTGGTTGAGTTTTGAATTCCATACATAAACTTTGAGTCCAAAAATAGACTGGAATAGAACGATTAAACGAAATGAGTCGGACAAATTCATGTCTAGGCGGCTTTTTGTTATGAACTGAAACGTAAAATGGTTTTTTTTATTGTAATTCAATGAAAATATTAATTAATTTTCAATTATTATTTTTCCATATTAATTAAGATAACACAGCTTAACAAAATAAAATCGATGTGCTTGCTTTGAGAAATCCCGAAACACGTCAAAAAGATTTTTCAATCCTGATTATTTTCCACTTTGAAATTTTAAAATTCACTGATCCGTGTTTGTTTTATGAAATAATGAAATTTGTATGGAAAAGAGTCATTTCCCCTTTAAGTTGAAATTTTTACATATCAAAGTTTTAACTTTTCTGAGGTTAATTTTGTTCCAAAGTGTCAAGTAATTTATATCGTTGGAAAGAAGGCAAAAAAAGCATACAGAAAATATAAATTTTATCAGAATAAGCCAGCATAATATTCAATTTATATTAAATTTTGTTCTAAAAATACAAAAAAAAAATGAGTTTTTTCTCTTTTTTTGTATATGTTACCTGAAAAAGCCCAATATAATTGGGCAAACTATATTAAAATTTATATTTTCTGTTAGCTCTTTTTGCCTTCTTTCCAGCGATATTAATTACTTGACACTTTGGAACAAAATTAACCTCAGAAAAGTTTAAACTTTGACGTGTAATAATTTGAACTTAAAGGAGAAATGACTCTTTTCCATACAAATTTCATTATTTCATAAAACAAACACGGATCAGTGAATTTTAAAATTTCAAAGTGGAAAATAATCAGGATTGAAAAATCTTTTTGACGTGTTTCGGGATTTCTCAAAGCAAGCACATCGATTTTATTTTGTTAAGCTGTGTAATTGAATTAAATTTTAAATATCATAGCCCTTAATTTGGGAAATTAATTGACAGGCAAATTTCATATTGATGTTTATTTTCTATAGAAGCACATACGGAAACTTCAGAACTAAGCACAAAAACGAAAAACTTCAAAAATGTCACATTCATCTCAGAAGTTGGTTGATATTCCTGAGCAGACCCATGTCATGAATGGATGACGCCATAAACAGTAAGTTTACGTCAAAATAAGAAACGAGTCACTCTTTTGATTTTCGTCAGAGCCAAAAAAGCAAAAGAAAAAGTAAAATTTACAGGAAAAATTTAAATTGAGCCCAGATAAAGCTTTTTTCATTGAGCAGCAGAACGTAGCAAAAAATATAGAAACTGATTTTTTTAATCTCACAAAATATTTCTGAACTAGGCCAGTTAAAGCCACTGAATACATTACTGAAAACGCCACATTTTATCATTTCTCTGTCAGAATGGTCTGTAGAACTATACGGTGGCTATCGAGGTTTGTGAATGCAGTGGGTAGCAGTTCAATTCTGGCTTTGGCCGTCAAACTTTACAATCTCAAATGTGACGTTTTCTGGCAATTCAATTTAACTCTTTATTTCCCAGGGTCCCAGCTCCTCCAACCAATTTTTTTTGATTGATCATTCACTTTTGGGTCAAAATCTACTGAAAAATATAAAATTTAATCAAAAATTCCAGCTGGATCTATACCTGGGAAAGAGAGCGTCAAGTTAAAGCCTAGATAAAGGTGACGACTGCTTGGGATGGCAGTTTAAAAGCTAAGGCCCTTTGATGATGATAACGGGTATGCACAATGGGCCCGACTGATGGCCTAAGTGCAGGCTTAATAACCGCTCTAAAAGTCTGATCAGTTTCCATCACTTCAATTCGAGGCTAATTTTAGAATCAAATGGAAATTTCCTATCATAATATTAGATAAGGTTTCACAAGGTCATAGTTCTAAATCATTAGATATAATCATTAATTAGATTAATTACCCTTATTTCATTTTTTGGATATAAAAACAAAATCCTTCATCAATAATTTTCAGTTCAAATTTGAAATACTTGTAAATTATAAAACATAGCAATGAATTTTCAAGAATCTCTCAGATTATTATTCATTGCTCAGCATTTATCGCTCATTTCTGTTATCAGACTTTCTGATTTCAAGCCATCACGAAAATTAATTGCAATTTCAATTATTTTCTTATCCTTACTAGTAACAAGCCTTATTTTCATATTTTTCATCTTTAAGCCTCCACCTCAAATTAACTCGGGTAATACTGATATCAGTTTAGAGAATGATACGGGGAACGTTCCTTCAAAATTTACTGCCTTCGCTCAAATGCTTGTCTGGATTTCAACTTTATTTTATCGTTCCCAGGAATCAGAGTTCTATGAAAAGATACTGAGGATTGATAAAATTTTGGAATTTTACTACCCAAACATTCAAATAGTCTATAAAAGCTTTCTTAATCAAACAAGATTTCTTTTCGCTCCAATCATATTACAACTCTTAACTTTTTTCATAATCTCACAATTTGAAGACCATGATTTTTCATTTTTCATGCTTTTACCAGGTCTTTTTTTCTTCATCATCACAACATCAGCATTTATGTGTTCGTTTACTTTTTATTTTAATATCAAACTATTGAGAGATCGCTTTTGTTTGATAAAACAATTGACTAAAACTTGTATGACAATGGAACAATTTGAGCAGTTAGAGGAAGTGCATAAGAATTTAATTGCTTTAATGGATCTTGCAAATGATTCAATGGGAGTCAAAGTTGGATTTGTGTTGCTGGCAAATTTTGTTAATGCAGTTGGATTTTCTTACACTGTGTTTGTTGGCTTTATTGTGCCATATGATAATCCACGATTAATTTATTACAATATTTTTGGTGTGATTTTACCACATGTCGTTATGTTGTTCTTGAGTTTCTTGTCTGGTGAATGGATTGCAATGGATGTGAGAGAAGAAGAAAATCTTTATTTGCTTAAAATTTACTGTTTCTTTTTCATTGTATATCACAGGTAAAGGATTCCTTACATGCCCTGACAGTTGTTCCAATTGAAACTGAAGAAGCAGTCGCAGTTAAACGGAAATTACATCTCAAAATTAAGGCACTAACGTTCGGGATATCGGCAGCTAAAGTAATACCACTTAATTTGGGCATCTTATTCTCTGGATTTAACATCCTAGCAACATATTTTGTCATTTTACTTCAATTCAGATCACTTGTCGATAATTCTTTCTTACAATCAACAGAAAATACTTAATTACGAAATTGAGTCATTTTACGCGTCGTTTGTTTGTTTTAACTTCAATCAACTAAATTTCATGTAATTTCGATAATTATGGAAAATTAATAAAAAATTTCCAAATTATGATATTCCAATTAAGTGAAAAATCAACATTAATTCCATTGAAACTTGTAATTTAATCATCAGTTAACGAAAAATTTTCTAAGTGAAAAGATCTTTATCAGTTCTGATGCTTAAAATGGATTTAAGTGAATCAATTAATTTTCTTTTTTCAGTTCAAAATTTTTTCTTACTGTCGGTTGTGGATAAAAAGAGCTTTAAACCATCTAGAAATCGTATTAAGATTTCGATAATTTTCAATATTCTTTTATATGGTTGTTACACATGGATAATTTTTGCTGCTAAATCAGATAGTAACAATCAGGCCAGACAATTTGGAGTGCTTGATAATATTCCTGCATTAGCCATGATGTTGTGTCAAATATTTATTTGGATCTTTACTGTCCTTTTTCGAAAAAAGGAATCAGAATTTTACTTGGAATTAGCTGAAATTGATAAAATTCTGGAAAAATATGGATCCTTAAAAGAAATTAATAGAACTTTTGCAATGTATTCAAAAACTATTATGATTCCAATTTTATATCGAACCGTACTCTCAGGATATATTGTCTTATATTTTTTGAGCTCAAGTCTTGAATATTTGGGGGCCGTATTTTATACTATTCTAGGTGGTGCACAATATGTCTACAGTTTTACTTTTTATTTCAATGTAAAATTATTGAGAGATCGGTTTCGATTTATAGAAGGATTGACAGCAGATTGTTACAAAATGGAAGAATATGAGGATTTAGAAAGAGCTCACAAAGGTCTGATAGCCTTGATGGATGTGGTTAATGATTCAATTGGAATAAAAATTGGTTTTTTATTGATATCGAGTTTTATTGGAGCTGTCATAGCCTCCTTTTCATTATTTTTATCATTTATTACACCAGTTGAACAAATACAGGTCCTTGGATATTTATTTGATGCCATCATCCCAGATTTTGTAATGATGTTCTTGAGTTTCTTATCTGGAGAATGGATTTCAACTGATGTAAGTTTAAATTTGTTTCTATTTTTGACTTATTTGAATGAGTGTGAAGTTTCTCTCATCTGATAACAGCGCCATTATCTGGGTTTGAAGTAATGAACTAAAGGTGTCAAACTCGCCTTATTTTTATGCGACCCCAGAGCGGAACGACAAAATTCGTTACTAAATATTTTACAATATTTACATTACAATATTTTTGGTGTGTTTTACCACATGTCGTCAGGGTGTTCTTGAGTTTCTTGTCTGGTGTATGCATAACAACAGATGCGAGAAAAAGAAAATCCTGATTTGCTTAAAATTTTATTACACTTTCTAATTGTATATGACATGTCTTCAATCAACAGATATTACTTAATTACTAAATTGAGTTATTTTACGCGTCGTTTGTTTGTTTTAACTTCAATCAACTAAATTCAATGTTTTTTGGATAATTATGGGATATTAATAAAAAAAATTCCAAATTATGATTCCAATTAAGTGAAAAATAAACATTCATTTCATTGAAACTTGTAATTTAATCAACAGTTAACGACAAATTTTCAAAGTGAAAAGATCTTTATCAGTTCTGATGCTAAAAATGAATTTAAGTGAATCAATCAATTTTCTTTTTTCAATTCAAAATTTATTCCTGTTATCGGTTGTGGACAAAAATAGCTTCAAACCATCAAGAAATCGTATTAAAATTTCGATAATTTTCATGATCCTTTTATTCGGCTACCATGCAATATATACTTTTGGAGCATCAAATGACAAAATTGAATCAAATCAACAACTTGGAGTTCTCGATAATATTCCAGGAATGGCCATGATTTTCAGTCAATTATTCATCTGGATCTTTACTTTAATTTTTCGTAACATTGAATCGAAATTCTACTTGGAATTAGCTGAAATTGATAAAATTCTGGCAAAATATGGATCCTTAGATCAAATTCATATTAATTTTTATTCATGCTCTAAAATTATTGGGATTCCAATTATTTTTCGAATCGTACTATCGGTATATATTGGAATTTTTTATATAAATTCGGGCATTGTATTGATGGTCGTTATATTTTACACTATACTTGCTGGCTCTCAATATGTCTTCAGTTTTACTTTTTATTTCAATGTAAAATTATTGAGAGATCGATTACGATTCATAAAAGAATTGACACCTGTTTGCTATAAAATGGAAGAATATGAGGACTTGGAGAGAGCTCACAAAGGTTTAATAGCCTTGATGGATGTGGTTAATGATTCAATCGGAATAAAGCTTGGTTTTTTATTGGTATCGAATTTTATTGGGGCTGTGATATCCTCATATTCATTATTTTTATCATTCATTTCACCAGTTCAACAAATACAAGTTGTAGGATATATATTTGATATTATCATTCCTGATTTTGTAATGATGTTCTTGAGTTTCTTGTCTGGAGAATGGATTACCACTGATGTGAGTTTATTTATTTTTATGACTTAATTCAATGAGTGTGAAGTTTCTCTCATCTGATAACAGCGCCATTATTTGAATTTTACAGTGTTATAATATAATATAATATATTTTTTATTGGCGTGTTCTTTTCTTATTATTATTTACAAATGTACTTAAATCTAATGCTATACCTAAGGGGTTTTCAGCAAATTTCGGTAATTTTTTAATGTGTTTGGGAAGGGAACTCGTTGACCGAGTTGGTTAAGTGCCTGGTATGATTGGTAAGAATCTTGCGACGGGGACGGCAAAATTCGGTACTAAACATATATTTACCATAAATTACTGAAATTTAATGTAATTAATGATATTAAATTATTCTTGATAACACTGTCAAACACGGCGAGGGTCATATCAATCTGATGGGAAATCCTTTTGAGGTCTGAAAATACTTCATAAACCTTGAACTTTCCTGTTTACAGTTTGGAGCTAGGACACCTAGTTTTTTTTTAATAATTTTTTTAAATTTTGAAGGAATCCTCTTATATTTACTATGTAATTTTTCTCAGTTGTATTAAATGATGATGAATAATTTTCGTTGATTTGAATTTTTTGTTGAATATTATGCAATATGTGACTTAAAATGGTATTACATTTATTTAGTTTATAAATTTTAACATACTTTAGACCAATTTTAAAGCGAATTTTCTTCGAAAACATTAAAAAATCACATGATTTCTCAATGCTTTCTAAAAAAATGTCAAAATTTTATTTAACTGATTCGTTATTAGTACACATTTTATACGTATGTTTTTGGTACTTTTTATGACTCACATATATGACTTCCAAGCAAATAAAAACTTATGTTTTGTAGAAAAATCATAGTATTTTTTCAAATGCAAAATATGACCTGTCAAAAGAAATTGCGCCGATATTGTTGGAAACTGAGATTTAATTCAGCGAAAGCTGGCAAATTATGATAAAAAAATAAAATATTTTTATTTAAACAAATAAATAGTTTAAATAAAAAAAATAAAGTTTAAAAAGTAAAATTTTAAAAACACTGAGAAATTATATGATTTTTCAATGTTTTCGAAGAAAATTCGCTTTAAAATTGGTCTAAAGCATGTTAAAATTTATAAACTAAATAAGTCTCATATCATTTTAAGTCACATATTGCAAAATATTCAACAAAAAATTTAAATCAACGAAAATTATTCATCATCATTTAATACAACTAAGAAAAATTACATAGTAAATATAAGAGGAAATCTTCAAAATTTAAAAAAATTATTAAAAAAAAACTAGATGTCCTAGCTTCAAACTGTAAACGGGAAAGTTTAAGGTTTATGAAGTACTATCAGACCCCAAAAGGATTTCCCATCAGATTGATATGACCCTCGCCGTGTTTGACAGTGTAATCAGAACCACAATTTAATTAAATGCCTTTCTCATAATTAGTCAGTTCAAAATAAACCATCAAACTGTTGATATCAACTATCGTAATTCAATATGAAATTCATTGAATCGATTAATTTCCTTCTTTCCATTCAAAATGTATTTTTCATTTCGGTTTTGGATAAATCAAAATTAAAACCTTCACGAAATCAAACGAGGAGTGCAATAATTTTTAATATACTTCTGATTGCCTCACTTGTATGGACACTTAGAGCAGGACTTCCCCATAATCCGCATGCGGATGGTTTGTACGTTCTCCCTACAGTGTCCTTGATTGCATGCCAACTGATTATTTGGATTTTGAGCGTAGTTTATCGTCAAAGTGAATCAGATTTTTATTTGAAGATTGTTGAAATCGATCACATTTTAGAGAAATTTGCTACGTTAAAAGAAATTTATAAAAACTTTTCAAATACTTCGAAAATTTGTATATTTCCTTTCATATATCGAATTTTTATTTTAGGCATTTTCATTGCTTTATTCGATTTGAGTTTTATATTTGATGAATTTTTAGTTATGGTAATATTCTATAATACGATGAATTGCGCTATATCAATGGTTACTTTCACTTTCTACTTTAATACCAAAATCTTGAGAGACCGTTTTCGATTAATCAAGATTCTTACGGTAACTTGTAATGATATGCAATGTTATGAAGAGTTAGAGTTGGCTCACAAAAGTCTGATTGCTTTAATGGATGTAATTAATGATTCAATTGGAGTTAAATTGGGCTTTGTCTTAATTTCAAGTTTCGTATCAACTACAATAGCTTCGTATGCTCTTTTTGTATCATTCATTGTCCCAACAGATCAGTTATTGGTATATTCAGTACTAATTGATATCCTGATTCCGAATTGCATGATGCTTTTAATTTGTTTTTTGTCTGGGGAATGGATATCAATTGATGTGAGTTGAGATTTTTAGAGCGATGCAAGCTTCACACTCACTTAAAATTATTTGACGTTTATCACAGTATTGCAATGAAATTAATCCTTTTTTTTCTCATAGGTAAAGGATTCACTTCATGCATTGACAGTAGTTCCCATCCATACTGAGGAAGCAGTCGCAGTTAAGCGCAAACTACATTTAAAAATGAAAGCACTTTCCTTTGGGATATCAGCCGGAAAAGTCATTCCATTGAATTTGGGCATCCTGTTCTCTGGATTTAACATCCTGGCAACATATTTTGTCATTTTACTACAATTCAGAACATTAACCGACACTTCTGTCTTATCTGATTCAACATAATTCATCAGCATTACAATATTAATTGAATTTTTATTGCTGTGTACTTAGATCGATTTCAATTCAATTCAATTTCACTAATTAATCGTAAATGTCTAGTAATTCAATAAAAGTATTTCAGTGTCAATGTTGTTTATTTGAGTTGTAGACTAAATTAAATATTTTTTTTTCATTATTATCAGTAGCATGAACTTCAACGAATCATTATCAGTTCAATTTTGTGTCCAGAAAATCTTCAGACTCTCTGTCATTAATCATGAGACACTACGTGCCGGAAAACGTGAAATTCAAATTTCAATAATTTACATTATTTGTTTGATTCTACTTCTTATCACCTCGTCTATAATCTTGACACCTGGTATAATCCAAGTGTATGCAAAAAATCCAATTGATCAATCAGCATATTCTACTACAATTTCAACGATACCAATCGGATTTAGTGTTTTATCAGCATTAATTGTACTGGGACTTGGTGCCTTGAAATATGAGTTTGAAGAAGAATTTTATCAAAGTTTAAAGGAAATTGATGAATTGTTGTCAAAACATGAAAATCTATCGAAAATGTATGAAAATTCGTTGAACTCATCGAAATTGATGCTTCTTTCAATTGTTCAGCAACTCAGCTTTGGATTTTGTTGTGCATTTTCATATTTAAAAGATGGATTGGTGGTCTTCGCTAGCATTATGTCTATTACACATGTCGCCCTTTTATATCTAACGATGTATACAAATTGTTATTTCTTGAATGTAAAACAAGCGCGAGATCGATTGAAGATGCTTCACGAATTAGCAAAAAGATGTCACAATTACAAGACATTCAAAGAGCTAACTCAAATTCATATTTCTTTGCTCAATTTAGTCAAAATTATAACAAAAGCTTTTGGAAAAACCGAAGGGTTAATTTTATTTTCAAATTTTTTGTCTACCGTTTCTCACGTTTATATGGTGATTATTACACTTATTTTATGGAATATCCAACGAAGTGACACAGTTTATCAACTTTTGACAATTATCATACCACATTTGATCATGTTATTTCAAGGATTTCGATCGGGACAATGGTTGGATGATGATGTGAGTTATTAATTTTACTTTTACTTTCCAATCCCAAATAAGATATTTAAAAATGTATTTTTTAGCTTAAAAATTCAACGAATGCATTGAAACGATTAGAGTTTGATGAACTTAAAAATAATTTACTGCAAAGGCGATTGCTATTTAAATCAATTTCGGTTGAATCCTGTGCTTATGTGGAAAGTGATGTTCCAGTTAATTTTAAGCTATTTTTTGCTTATTTTAATGTTGTAGCTGGATATTTTGTTATTTTGTTGCAATTTAAAACAATGAATGATGATAGATTTACTTAAAGTAAATAATTCATTAATATAAATGTCATAAAACTTGTATATTGGTTCGAAATGACTTCACGTTTAAAGGTCATAACTTGGCGCAAAATGACTTCACATTTAAAATTCATAACTTGGCTCAAAATGACTTCACATTTAAAGGTCATAACTTGGCTCGAAATGACTTCACATTTAAAGGTCATAGCTTGGCTCGAAATTACTTCACATTTAAAGGTCATAACTTGGCTCGAAATGACTTCACATTTAAAGGTCAAAACTTGGTTCGGAATGACTTCACGTTTAAAGGTGAAGCTCAAGTTGACTTCAAATTTAAAGGTCATAGCTTGGCTAAAAATGACTTCACATTTAAAGGTCATAACTAAGCTCAAAATGACTTCACATTTAAAGGTCATAACTTGGCTGGAAATGACTTCACATCATTTAAAGGTAAACCTCAACTCGGCTAAAACGCCTCAATTATGGTTACTTTAATTAAAATATTTAAATTTATTTCCTTAAAATTATCAATAATTGCTTTACAACAATTTATTATGTGCTAACAAATATTTCACAAGCCATTTATTTATATTTCCAATTATTCTCTTAATTAATTTTTTCACCTCAACCAATAATTTTAATATAAAGTTATAAAATAATCGACTTCTGATTTGCAAAACAAAAAACCAGATTAAAAGAAAAAGGAAAGAACACCACAAATTCATGGAACAAAACTTGCATTTCAGTATCAAAACTCATACTGAACAATTTCTGTCTACTCCTACCGGTATTTTAATTTTAATAATTATACCGATGAAGAAATTATGTTTATTTTTTCTATATAAAAATTTCAAAATCACCTCATTTGTAAATAAATTTTTCATGTTAACGACAATCTTTTTTTTTACTATGAACTGACATGAGCATACACACGCACCGGTCAATTGTTTAGCAAATAGTTTACTTTGTAAAGTGAGCAACTCGTTATTTATTTGCGGCTTTTGCATGTATAATATTAACTTATAAACATTTCACGATAATTTATTTCATTTTTTTTCCTATAAAAAATATTGTAAAGTCATTTCAAGCTTAACGTTTTATATATAAAAAAATAAATTGTACATGCAATTACATTTTAAAATGCATAAACAAAGTCTTAACACAAGATTAAAGCAGGTGACTGTGACTAAAAGTGTTATGTAACAAAAATAAGTAAATGTCTAAGCTTATTTCGTATTATTATTGTGATTAGGATTGAATTTAATGCAAGAAACTTAACCGTAAATCATCAAATGTCAACATTTCTTTAAATTCAAGATGAGAGGAGTGTTTTGACACGAAATTATTAAGGTAGGTCAAGGAATATGGTAATTTGATTGAAAATTGTTAATAATTGTAAAATTAAATTCAATTTAATTTAAATTAAAAAATGTGAGCTATTTTTAGATTTTATAATAACAGTACAAAAAAATGTAAATGATTACTAAACAAGCTCTTCTTACAATTGATATAAAATAATTGTGACGTACTTTCACTTTTATTCAAGCTGCTCATACAATTGCACACATACAACTTTATAAAAAAAAATATAAGTTTCTAGTACTTGAAGTACAATTACAATTATTTGTGATCATCTGGATTGAAAATTGTATTAAAAGATTTGAGTTAACTTAAAGTTGAATAAAATGGAGACGTCTGGTATTTTATATAAAATTTGGATTTTTGATTTTATTCAATTTTTTTCTGGTTAAAGGTTTTTATTTATTTTTTTTATAGGTGTAAGGGATCAAGAGAGGGCCAGCAAGGAAAAAGTCAAAAAGACAAGCATGGGACTTGACCGTAGTAAGTATCTAGTCAAATGTCAGAGAGTCGATTTCGTATTCAAGTTTCTAGCCAAATGTCTGAGAGCCAAGTTCGTAGGCAAATTTCAGACAGTAAAGTTTATAGTCAAATTTTAGACAGTCAAGTTTCTAGTCAAATATAGCAGAGAGTCGAGCTCGAAGGCAAATTTCAGAGAGTCAAGTTTCTAGTCAAATATAGCTGAGCCATGTTGGTAGGCAAATTTCAGAGAGTCAAAAATAACAGAACCAAGTTCGTACGCAAATTTCAGAGAGTCAAGTTTCTAGTCAAATATAGCTGAGCCAAGTTGGTAGGCAAATTTCAGAGAGTCAAAAATAACAGAACCAAGTTCGTAGGCAAATTTCAGAGAGTCAAGTTTCTAGTGAAATATAGCTGAGCCAAGTTCGTAGGCAAATTTCAGAGAGTCAAAAATAACAGAACCCAGTTCGTAGGCAAATTTCAGACAGTCAAGTTTCTAGTCAAATATAGCAGAAAGTCGAGCTCGAAGGCAAATTTCAGAGAGTCAAGTTTCTAGTCAAATATAGCAGAGAGTGGAGCTCGAAGGCAAATTTCAGTGAGTCAAAAATAGCAGAACCAAGTTCGTAGACAAATTTCAGAGAGTCAAGTTTCTAGTCAAATATAGCAGTTTTTCCCGGTTACGTCCTCAGATCTGCTTAGACGCCATCGATCCTTTTCGGAGAGCGCGCTTAAAGTCGGTTTATGGCCTTTGTCCGTAATTCAGTTCACTTATCTTTTAATCGTTATTTTAAAATGTCTTTTTCGTACCATTTCATAACATACCACGATCAACATCGAATTACCGAAAATTTTTCCATGAATCAACTTTTTTTAATTAGCATAAACATGTGTTATATTTAGTGGATAAGAATTCTACTCATCCTTCGAGCTGATCCACACACACATTTAAAATTTTATCAAACCAGTTTGAAACAAGTCATCTCACACGCTAATCATTATCGATTTCAACACACAGCACCAGTGTATCGTATTGTATTGTATTGCACTCCATCTGTTTCATTCATTGAATAAAATACAAAAAAAAAATAAAATAAAATAATAATCATAAGATATTGGTGGCATGTACATTTGTATTTCGAATCAGTTAACATTCAATCGTGAAACTATCGAGACTTGAAAAAAATTTTATTTAAAAAATAAAAATACAGTAAAATAAGAATAAAATTTTGAATATTTAAGTAATAATTAACATTAAAACGTTAAAAAGTGAAAAAAAATAATTTTTTTTTGGACCAATCACACTCACACAATTTAAGATAAAAACCTGAATGTCAATGACATTATAACTTAAAATCAAAATAAACTAAATCAACATTTAAAAATAAAATACAAGGTCAGCTACCTGAAATTTGTCCAATTTACTAGTTAAATGCGGTGTTTTAACATTGCATTTCATAATCATTGAATTATATTTGATTTGGTTTTTTTTTTGCAAACAAGTTGACCTCCAAAATCACGTTTTTCTTTTTAATAATAATTATTATTGGAAAAACAGAGAATAATCTCGATTCAATACAAATAAACACTTGAACTAACACAGACACCGTTTAATTGCATCTTTAAACTTGGCCTAGATAGTTGACATAACAAGAACAAACATATGTCCAACAAGATAACGCATTTAAATTGTGTTTTAATTAATTTTTGAATGTAAATTTTGTTGCTTGACCAGATTTTTATTGTAATTTCATTTCAATTTATAGACACATGTGAAACAAAAGCGAGATTAAGTCACGTTTAGTTGAACAGTTAACAAGAAATTTTACTTTAAATTCATCATGAAACGTTAAATTCACGTTATTGAGTAATAATTTTAGATGTGGTTTGAATTGTAAAATAATAAACTTGTTTAATGATATTTAGTTCCGCACTTTCATTACACACTCACTTACTTTTCAAATAACTTTCAATTTAAAGTAACGTGAGACGAGGTGTAACATATAATTTCACATTACACTTTTATTACATAACAAATCATTGATCAATTGTATAAAAATAAAAAATTAAAAGGAAGTAAAGTGAAAATCATGCAAAAAATCAGTAAGAAAAAATGTTTGAACTACGTGAATTAGAAGGTGATGAAAATATAAATGTTAATAATAATCAAGAAAATAATAACGGACATGAAATAGATCAAACATACGAATTAAAGTTAATTTTCAAGCAGATATTTCATTGGATTAGTTTGTGGAATTCGTCAATGGGCAGAGATTTCATCTACAATATTGAGAGTTTGGAGAACGGAATTTCAGTGATTGATCATATTTTGACACCAAAAGACGAGGAAAGGTGGCCAATTATTGTGGAGGAAAATAGTTGTGATAATAATTTTAACTATAATTATAATAATTTAAACGTGGTGGTGCGTGACGACGAGAATCGAGGTGAATTGAGAATGCAACAGAGCAGATTAAGTGCAATTCAAATTATGGAACGGGGAGCAATGGGTATTGTGAATGTGCAGCCAGAGGGATACAGAAATGGTGAGTTATGGAAAATATCACTTAAAAATACACAAATTGAAATGAAACAGGATCTTAATTAAAACCTGAAATGAAATAAATTAACGATTTTATTACTCATCTAGTAACAATTAAAGTTCTAATGTTACTTTGAAAAAAATATGTAGAACGTATGACCTTAGAATACCTTAGAACATTTTCTCAAATCAACAGAAAATACGATAAAAATATTTACAATGCAAAATTAAGGCGTTGTCCATTTGTGACATTCCAAATTAGAATAAAATTAAAAGAAGGGGATCCTATTAAAAAACTCACATTAAACTGAATTTTTAACCCGTTAATGGACACTGCTTACATTTTTTAGTTAAGAAAAGTCATATAAGTACTAAAAATATAATGGTTCACATTTTCAAATCTGACTTAAAATGACAAAGATTACAAAAATCCATAAAATAGTTTTTTTTTAAAATTTTATGCTGAAATTCGCATTTATATACTTTTTCAAAAAATTGACCAAGAGCCGTTAATGTGAAGGCACGTGAGGGGTTTCATACAGATCACGATTTCTGACTAAAATGGGCCTACTTGAAATTTTGAAAAAAAATCTGTTAAAAATGTGACATTTAAATGTTTACATCACGGTGCGGTTAAAGTTTCATATAAATTTAAAAATGCGATACTAGCGCTGAGCAAGAAAAGCCGGACTTAATTTGATTTTCAAAGCATACTTTTATTAGTTCACTTTTTAGTCGTATTTCTTCCGGTGCGCTGTAAATTAACATCTCTACACTTGTGTGGTTATCCCTTTATGTATGCAATATGACAAACTCAATATGGTAGAGTTGTTCATTATAAAATTTTCAAGGGCGACTAAGAGCGTGATGTGAGTGTAACGTGAGAGGAAAACATTTAAGGGTAATAAAAAATCATACAGACGCTGTGTCCGTCGATACTCTGTTACTCTTTCACATAACTGCAAAATAATGCTGCGAAATTTTTCAAAAATTTATCCTAAAAGACCGTTTTTTCCAAAATGGCGGATTTGTTTTTAAATTGTCCTTTTTAGTGCATTTCGTAGCAAAAAATGTTCGCCGTTACTTTGACACTATGATACTGCTCGCTATCCATGATCCATCCGAGTGAGGAGGTTATGAGGATGAATTTAGTGAGATTTAGTTGAGATTGGACTGAAAAACCGTTAAAAACCGTTAAACTTTAACTCATTAGCTTTGAGATCAGGCTCTGGGATTGGGCTCGAAAACCTCCAGAGCTTGAAACGATCAAAAGGATATTTGGACAAAAATTCAAAAGTATCGAACTCAAAATGGCGGCTTTTTCACAATAGAAAGTAAGAATAAGGGCAGAATTTTTCAAAATTACGGTTTTCAGGGAAATCAGAAAATGGCCAGGAAAATGATAAAATTTTCAGAAAAATAAAATTTAAATTTTTTAATAGAATCGGAAGTTTTTTTTATTTTTAGTTTGTTATTTATCTGTAAATCTTTTGAAGGTATTTTTGCACTAGTCTCGAATAAAATTTTCAAAAATTAGCAGGTTTTAGTTTGTTTGAGCTTTATAATTAAGGAAATTGTAATGAGAATGATTTCAAAAATGATTTTCACTTTATTACAAAATGAACAGATTTTTAAGCTGTAAAATTACTAGCTAAAATTTGCTAAGAATTTGCTTAAAAAAATCCCACTCACTAATTTACTTTTTAGCCGTTAAAATAAAACCCAAAGAAGCTAACATCTGTCATTAGAAACCCTGATTTTTTTCAATCAATTTTCGAAACATCGAAAAAACGGAATTTTAAAGTTTATTAATTTGGGACTCTGAAAAGTTACGTTGGCTTATCATACAAGATTTTGCTTTCACCCAACACTTTTATCACTCTTAACACGCATTAGGCGGCTTTGATTTTAAAAATTATTTTTTCTTTGTGAATAATAAAGTAATGATTAAAATTTCATTCAGAAAATCACTTCAATTTAATCCGAAAAAAATATAATTCGATTAAATTTCTTCAAAACAACAAAAATCAACTGTTAAAATAATCAATAAAAAGCACCATCTGGTGTTCAAGAGCGTCCCCTTTTACTTGCCTGTGATATTTTTCTGTATGTGAACGAATTTCAGAGTGTATTGGAGTGAAGAAGATGGCGAACATTGAAAAACAAAAATAAAATGCAGTGAAAAGAAAATTAAAAATAAATAAAACAAAAGTACTGTAAAATGTCTCACTTATATTCAAAAATAGCACCAAAGACGGGCAAAAAGAACCAAGAATCACTTAACATGCCATATTCACAAACACACTCTTGGTTAAATGGTAAGAAAAATGAAATGAAATTTTCTTTGTGAAAAATTTTGACTTGAAAAGGGAAAAAATTATTTTATGAATTGATTGCATTTATTTGTGCAAATAATTGTAAAGAAATTTAAATGTTAACTTAATTTCAAGTCAATTCGTGGGAAAATTATCAGACATTTGTCTGTTGTTTGTTCGGTTTAAAAATCGTACATTATTGTATCAAAGTCATTTACATTTCAATGTAGTATAACAATTTTTAATGTAAATAATTAATTAAGAACACGTAAGTTAATTTTGCTAACAATTTTTTTTTTTCTTTTTTTATTTCTTTCTCGTCTGCGCATTGTTTGCCTTGGTGATTAGTCGAAACACTAAATAACGGATCATCAGTATTATTATCGCCGCCTCACAATAATAATGCATCTCAATCACAATCAAGTGGAGGAGGAGGAACAACATCATCACAACAACAACAATCTCAACAAGTATCTCCAGGTGCAATCAGTGTAAATACAAAACGTGACACAATCACAAATAATATGCAGGTGACACAACCAACATCTCCATTAGACTCACCTCTGCCATCACCCATTTCAATTCATTCCTCATCATTTTCATTGCCATCATCGAGTCACTACCATCTCTTAAATTGCTCAAACGGGAGTGCAGGAAGTAGTAATAGCACATCAACGAGTGGAACTGCAGACACGGCAGATCCCAACTGGCAGGCCAGTAAATCTACGGTACGAGAACGGAATGCGGCGATGTTTAACAATGAGCTCATGTCGGATGTGCAATTTGTGGTTGGAAGTGAATGTGAGAAATGAATTTAATGATTTTATTAAATTGAATTTTAATTTTTTTTTTATTATTTTAATTGCAGCTGACATTCAAAAGATTCCGGCTCACAAATATGTGCTTGCAACAGGGAGTTCAGTATTTTATGCCATGTTTTATGGGGGTTTAGCTGAGGATAAGGAAGAAATTCAAGTACCAGATGTGGAGCCAGCTGCATTCCTAACTCTCCTTAAATACTTGTACTGTGATGAGATTCAACTTGAAGCTGATAATGTCCTTGCCACCCTTTATGTCGCAAAAAAATACATTGTTCCACATTTGGCGCGGGCCTGTGTTAATTACCTGGAAACTAGTCTAACGGCAAAAAACGCTTGTCTATTGCTTTCACAATCGAGACTCTTTGAGGAACCGGACTTGATGCAACGATGTTGGGAAGTAATAGATGCACAAGCTGAAATGGCAATCAAGTCCGAGGGGTTTGTCGATATCGATTTAAAAACATTCGAGACAATTCTGAGTCGTGAAACCCTGAATTGCAAGGAAATCAATTTATTTGAAGCTGCATTGAATTGGGCACAAGCTGCATGTGCTAAAATGGAACTTGATCCTTCTACGGAAAATAAACGTCAAGCACTTGGCAATGCCCTGTATTTAATTCGTATTCCAACAATGACCTTGGAGGAATTCGCAAATCGTGTTGCACAACTGGGAATTCTCACACAATCCGAAACAATTGATATTTTCTTGAATTTCACGGCAAAAACAAAACCTCAGTTGTGCTTTCCAGTAAAGCCTCGCGCCGGGCTTAAAACACAAGTATGTCACAGATTCCAGTCATGTGCATATCGCAGCAACCAATGGCGCTATCGTGGACGTTGTGATTCAATTCAGTTTTCCGTTGACAAGCGAATTTTCATAATCGGATTCGGTCTTTATGGATCGAGTACTGGTGCTGCCGATTACAACGTCAAAATCGAACTTAAACGATTGGGACGTGTCTTGGCAGAAAATAGTACAAAATTCTTCTCAGATGGCAGCAGTAACACATTTCACGTCTTTTTCGAGAATCCAATTCAAATTGAACCTGAGAGTTTTTACACCGCTTCCGTCATCCTCGATGGCAGTGAATTGAGTTTCTTCGGCCAAGAAGGCATGACAGAAGTTTGTATGGGTTCAGTCACATTTCAATTTCAATGCTCAAGCGAAAGTACAAATGGAACTGGAGTCCAAGGTGGACAAATACCAGAATTGATATTTTATGGTCCCTCAATTACGAGTCCAGATCAGGCACATTCAAGTGGTGGCAGTAATACGAACACACTCACAAGGAGACACACAATGCCAGGGAATTGCAACAATGAGACAGCACCAGGTGCTTCAACTTCCACCTCAATCTCAGGCCTGAATCACAGAACTGAGAATAATGTGGGATCGGGAAATAGTTCCGGAAATAAAGCTGATGATTAAATTTAAAGACTTATTTTCAATTTAAATGGTGATTTCAGCATTTTAATCGTCAGATAAAAAAAATTAAATATTTTCAATGAAATAGTAACGGTTTCATCTCAATTACAATTAAAAATATATAAGTAGAAGGTTACTCAACCTGATTTTACTCACAAATAATCATAAAAATATTTTCTGAACCTAAGAGAAGTGCAATAGAAAATGAATTTAACAATTGAAAGACAAACCAGAGCAATAATCGTGAAGAATTTAATGAAAAAATGAGAGAAGGTCTCAAATAAATATAAATAATCTTTAAAATATTGGTTTTTAAAAGCTAAATGTTACGTAAAATTATTATAATGATTATTATGATTTAGTGAAAGCCATGTCTAATCAAATACAAAAAAAATGAGTCAAAAACAATTTTCTTAGAAAGAAGTTCAAATTAAATGATATAATCTTAAATTTTGAAGTAATAAATATTGTAATTATAAAAAAAATATTATGTTCATGTTTTTTACTCTGTCATATTCCCTTATTCGACGAAAAATTAAATCTTGAAATTAAAATTTCAGTACTCACCGATTGATGGAATGTTGATACACAATGCCTGTGAAAGCTTCAGGTAAGTTCTGCCCAGTTCGTAGCAACAAATTTGCAAGACATCACTGATATCGATGAGAAGATCTGAAAATGATTAAATTTTAACTAAGCAAGTTCATTTCAAAGGCAAATTCTCCAAATTACGTGATGTGCCTTCGGTGCGACACGTTATATAGACACAGGCTGCATAGATGTGCGTATTTTTCCGGCCTCGTGTCAAATGTCGCATCAATGCCATCTTAAAAAAATTACACGCAGTTTCAATGCAATGATTATTCAATGCTAGCTGATGACACAAGTGTGTAATTCCAGCTTTTGCCTTCCTTAGTGTGACCTCTCTTGATTCTGTTCCTGTTCCGACATGGAATTTACCGTAACCAGTAGCACCTGTCATTGAAAAAAATCAAGATTTTAATTTAACTGCTATGAATAATTTTCAATTTAACTCACCTCCCTTGGAATCTGAACTCACAAATTGCCCTACAGCATTTGAAGCACCATGTGCCTCCTCGAATTGCACTTCCGAGACGATTATGTTATCCTCGAGCACACTTCCGCAATTTGTACAGACAGCATCACCTCGTGCACTGTCCGTTTCAATTTCAGATGAACCACAATTCTTACATTTTATGTTTTTAGAGGACATTTTTTTGAATGTGAATTAACTTTTTTTCTTTTGGAGCTGTGAAAATTTTCCTCTTACAAGTAAATGTCCGTTAAATAATATTAAATTTCAGATTCTCGGAGTATTTTCAATTGTTTTCCATTTAAAATTCAATTCAACATCAATAAAATGTGATTATATTGATGAATTATAGACAATTAATCGATTAAATTGCATAAAATTTAGTTTTGAATTCAATTCTTGCTTTTGTTTACATTTGAAACATGATTTTGACGTTTAATTGAAGATCAACAATTTTTTTTTATGTAAACAAAACGATTTTTGTGGGTTAAATTTTTCAAATATCGATTGATTTCCAAAAATTTTAATTGAAAATGATGAATTGAAGTCCATTGATCCTAAAAATGTTAGAAAATCTTAAAATAATTTGATAAATTGAATGTTTACTCAATAAAAATTATTTTTTCAGAAAAAATAATTTCAAGTCAGCTGTTAAACCGGTTTGACAGATTGCGAAATTGAACATTTTGACTTGATGCAGAATAAGGAGCTCATACTCCATTTAAAAAAAACTTAAAATTACTTTATTGTTTAATTATAATCGTGTTAAATTGTAAACAATCCATTTTCTTTAAGTTAGTTTAAAATTTATATTAAAAAATATTCAAAAATGTCCCAAAGACAATCCAACAAAAAATTCCTAAAAAAGCGCGATCGACATGAGGTCACATCGCAATCCAATCCCGTTAAAGTTTCTTTGTTAGAAGCTCGGATCAGCATTCACATAAACGATGAGATGATTATGAGGTCACAATACGAAACTATCATAAGAGAATTGTGCTCTCAATTCGGTGAAGTGAAGACGATTCACATTCCGGATAAATGCAAAAAAGGAAATTTGGTTTTTGTTGAATTTGCTGATCCAAGGTATTAATTTCAAGGAATGTAATTTGATACTATTTTAAACAAAATTTTTATTATTTTTATAGAGCTGCTGACAAGGCAATTAAATGTATAAATGCTGATCGTGCTTTGCATATGATAGCGAATCAAGCACGTGCACCTAAAGCTCGGATGAATGTTGAAAATAACGTGAAACCGTCAACATCATCATTTCAAGAAATTTATACTCCACGTCAACCGTTTACGTCAACAAATACAAGTCCTCGTAATAAAAATGTGTCAGATTTTAATGACAAGGAAAGTGTAACATCGTGGCGTAGTCCAAGAAATGCGGAACAAAATCGATTACCTTCAAATGGACGTGCTCACGATTCACGTGGAGCCAAACAGAGTCAAAATGGATCACATCATGGAACTGCCCCTCAAATTCATTCAAAGGCAATTGAAGCCCTCATTCCAACTGCAGGTCACTGCAATCTGTGTCACCGTCCTGCCGAATTGAAATGTCAACGTTGCGGCGATTTTTATTGCAGTCACTTGTGTCAAAAAGTGCATTGGCCTCAACATAAGCGATTTTGTTTCCCCATGCCAGATTTAGTTCCAGCCGAAGAAATTCCCACAAATGGCGCATCTTCAATGCAAAATAATGCTGCAACTCAAATTGAAGAGAAATTGGAGTCAATTAAATTAACCGAAATTGAGCCACAAGTCAAAAATCTCTCCCCAAAATTTGATTTACCGTTAAATGTGTCACCACCACGTGCAGAAACTTTCCAGGCACGTCCCCAACTTGATCATTTAATTGTGTATTGTGATGAGGATCCAAAAAGTGGGGATATTGTGGCAATTACACATCCCGTCTCAACAAATCGCGTTTACATTGTACACAATCAAGGTAAAATGGCTGAGGAATATCGATCGATTCTTACATGGGCAAGTCGAGAAGAAAATCATGGGCCACGATTCATGGAACGTCCAGATAAGGGCACTCTCGTCTTTGCTGAATTTGAAAATGACTGGTATCGAGCGGTCGTTCAAAAGGTAATCGATGCACAACACGTTTTGGTCGCATTTTTCGATTTTGGAAACACCGAGCAACTTCATTACACAAAATTGAGAGAGTATACTGGTGAAGGTGACACAGTTCGATACACATACTCAATTTATCTCAAAGATTGTCCGTATAATGTGGGCAATCCAATGCCTAAAAATGTCCTGGATTACCTTAAAAAGTTCTCCGATGAATTCACACCCCTTAAAATCCGATATAACGGTGAATTTAACAAGGAGACAAATGTGGAACTTTTTGTCGCAGAAACAGATGTCTGTATCAATGACAAAGTCTGTGCATTGCTAGGAACAAGTCGTGCTGAAGTGCGGAAAAATCGAGAAATTGCAAAGAAGAAAATTGACAAACAAAATGAACCAGATAATCGTGAAAAATTCTATTACGATGATTTACGTTTTGAAAGAATGGACACAGAAAATAAAAATCGCATCATAATTTTGTGCAGTGACGATTTGGAATCAAACTCAATTTGGTGTTGCCTCAAAGCAGCAAACTGTCTTATCAAGGAAATTGATGATGCAGTTAATAACTTTGCTGAAAATGGGGAGAATTTGATTTCATTTGTGCCAGAGTAAGTTTTTTTTTATATTTATAATTAAATTATATTAAATTCATATTTTTTAACAGAAAAAATGAGCTCTGCTTAGTAAAACGCAACGACACGCATTATGAACGCGCAGTTTTAGTTGAAATCGATGATGAGAAAGCGCGTGTCATGTCAGTTGATTATGGTGGTTTTTATTTTGTCACAAAAGATTGCATTTTCAAGATTGATAAATCACTTTTGATGCCATATTACACTCATGTCTGTCGCATTTCAGGTAAAAAATATTTAAAATTTAAATAAAATCTTACCTTTTTTTTAAAAAAATTACATTTAATTTCAGGTTTCCCATCACTAATTGAAGGAGATTTATACAATTTCTTAAAAGAAGAATTGGAAGGGGAAAGCAATGAATTTGTCGTCAATAAAATAACTTACGATGAACAGGATGAAGTTCATGTCCTTTACATGTCTGCTTTACTTAATGAAGCTATCGCTTGTGAATATTTAACTGATGATACATTAACTGAATCGAGTCATGATTCTTAAAAATTGAGACAAAAATTAAGCCATAACTTACAATTTAACTTAAACATTTAAAAATAATTCATAATTAACTTCAATTTAAATATTAAAAAAAATGTCCGTTGGAATCATTAAAAAAGATTCGAAAATGGATTTTAAAATTTTTATTGATAACTCGTCATTTTAAGTGCTTATGAACAATCAAAGTTCTGAATTCTTTACCTACACGTGAAGCGTACATTGAAATTGAAATTTAACTTTTGTGTAATAAATTTGAAAATACATTTTTCAATCCTTAAAACTTTTGGTTTTATTTAGGGTTTTAACAGCAAGCAGACAAACTTATAATATCGAGATGAAATATTCGTGCAAAATAGTCTAACAAAAAAAAAAAAATTTTAATTCAATATTTAATTAACATTTATTAATATTTATTAACAAAAAAATTTTAAGACCTACTAAAAAATTTTACAAAGTGTATTTAAATGTATTTATCTTATGGTTTCAAAACACGTGACTAGAATAATATCACTTATTTAACTAGTTTGATCCTAATTCCAAGCTTATCTCCTCTTTAATAACACAGCTTAACAAAATAAAATCGATGTGCTTGCTTTGAGAAATCCCGAAACACGTCAAAAAGATTTTCGAATCCTGATTATTTTCCACTTTGAAATTTTAAAATTCACTGATTCGTGTTTTTTTATGAAATAATGAAATTTGTATGGAAAATAGTCATTTCCCCTTTAACTTTAAATTATTATATATCAAAGTTTAAACTTTTCTGAAGTTAAGTTTGTTCCAAAGTGTCAAGTAATTTATATTTTTAGAAAGAGGACAAAAAGAGCTAACAGAAAATATGAATTTTATAATAATAAGTCCGCATAATATTCAATTGACGTTAAATTTTGTTCTAAAAATTTAAAAAAAATAAAGTTTTTTTTCATTTTTTTTTTTAATTTTAGCGTAAAAAAGCCCAATTTGATTGGACAAACTATATTAAAATTTATATTTTCTGTTAGCTCTTTTTGCCTTCATTTCAAAGATATAAATTACTTGACACTTTGGAACAAAATTAACTTCAGAAAAGTTTAAACTTTGATATATAATAATTTAAAGTTAAAGGGGAAATGACTATTTTCCATACAAATTTCATTATTTCATAAAACAAACACGAATCAGTGAATTTTAAAATTTCAAAGTGGAAAATAATCAGGATTCGAAAATCTTTTTGACGTGTTTCGGGATTTCTCAAAGCAAGCACATCGATTTAATTTTGTTAAGCTGTGTAATAATGTAAAATTTACATAATTTAACATTAGAATGGTTCTTATTAATATTTACTCCTGGTCAAATTAACTTTACATTAACTGACATTTAAAAGGCTTTAAAATTTTGCTTTAAAGTGAGTAAACGTTAAAATTTTAAGAAAATTTGAAAAATGAATCAAATTTGTTCCAAAATAATTTTTAAGTAAATTAAAATATGAATAGACCACCGGTGTCATAAAAGTCATCGAAGAGTTAATCCTCTTCGTTTCTGTTATTTTTTATTTACTTGACAACTTACAAAAGAGGTAAAATTAAAGCGCCTAAAAGCAATGCTAGTTTCCAAAAATCTACCTTAATTCTCTCGACTTTTAACCCTTTATCTTCCAATAAATTAGCTATTCTTGAATCCATTGTTGTGCCAACAATAATTTCTAATAGTTGTCTATATTTGTCAATATTTTTACTGTCTTGAAGTAATAATTCACATAATTCATAGTTTCTAACTTCGATCGCGTAATGTAAAGGTGTTTCATCATATTCATTTACCACAAAAACATGAGCTCCATTTTTGATCAAAATTTTAGCAATTTTCGTATTATTTTGCTTTGCAGCTAAATGCAGAGGTGTATTTAAAATTAAATCCTGTGCATTCAAATTAGCACCTTTTTCAATCAAAATGTTTATAATCAAAATTCTCTCCGACAAAATAGCTGTGTGTAAAATAGTTTCGTTCAAATAATTTTTCGTATTTATATCAAAACCATATTCAATCAACAATTCCATAACCTCGAAGCTGCCTAAAGAACAAGCTTTATGTAATAAAGTATTTCCCCAGAAGTCTCTTTTATTGATATCAATTATTTTGTATTCTATGAAATATTTAATGACTTTTACACAATTTTTTTTTATTAAAGTGTCAATGTTTCTTGATACAAAAGATTTTGAAAACTCTTCTGATATGTAATGTTCTTTTAAGTTAACTACATCATCATTGAATGCAAATTTTTCAAATAAATTTTCATCGATATCACGGAAGAGTTTTTTATACTCTTTATATAGATGCATGTGGTCTGCTAAAATATATTTTTTCAAAACTTTCAACTGACGAATTTGGTTTTGTGTGATACTCTTGATTGATTTATAGTATTCATAACAAAAATTAACATTTTTTTTGAAATATATGTATTTTTTATGAATATCAGGAATTACAAATTTTAACGCCTGCTCTAAATCATGAGCTTTATCACTTCGAAATTTATATCGAATAACTTTTTGAACAAATTTTGTAATTTTTATTTTTCTCCAATCATCATCATCCATAAATGAATACTTGTTCAACAATTTAATAACATGTAACAGTGAAACTTTATTGGTTTTCAGATATGAATCAATCATGTATAAATCAAAGCTATTCCCATCCATATAAGCTGCAAATCTAAGGATTTGAATTACTACTGAGCCATTTTTTTCTTCCTTTTCAATAGTATCTAGACTTATGTAAAAGGGTGTAAATTCTTCAATTTTAGTGTTTCCTGATTTGTCAAAAAGCGTTTCATTGCCAAACTGTTTTTTGACTGTCTCAAACTGTTCCAGATAATTCTGAATACAATTTTTGTCATGTTTGTGTTTCATTTTAATGTAATTTATACTATGATTCAACGCTTCATGATTATATTGGAGAGTCATTGCAAGACTTTCAAATTGTTCTTTTTTAAATCCAGGAATGTTTTTGAGTGATGATTCCAATAAATTTTTAGATTCATCTAAAGTTTCATCAGTTGTTTTATACCATGAATTCAATGCAAACACAAGCATCATAACCAACACAAAAGGAATTAATATATTCCATAGGGAATATTTGGAATGATAATTTTTAAAGAACAAATTAGCTGTTTTTAATGTCAATTCTCCATTCTCAGTTTCAAATTCTGTTTTCCTATTTTCACAAAAATCTGACATATTGACTTTTAATGAGTTAAAGACCTCTTTTGAAAACTTTAATCTTTTAAGATCTTTTTTAATAATTTCACCCAGCTCTTCATTATCTGGTTGGCCAACTGCATAAATGATTAATTTTAATGCTTTCTGGATTTCTTCTTTGGTGATCACGTGATTCAGAAGTTTAAACTCTTTTATTTGTTCTTGTATTTCCTCAGGCTCGAGTTCGTTAATGTTTTTGTTCAGGTGTTTTACAATTTTTTTTAAATTTTCTTTTTCTAAGCAGTCCCTTTGCCGAAAAAGTATTTCAACAATATTTTGATCCTCAAACGTGTAAAACTTCCCCTTTCCAGTGTATAGAAAATCATCGGAATCTAGTTCGATTTTTTTAAGTTGAATTGACGAGAAATCTTTGACCCAGACTTTCATTTTCTTGTCTTGTATATTGAATAATTCTAACTGATCATTTTCATTTAATTTTATATCAGCATTGGTGAAAAGGACCGTCCGTATGTTTTTAGATTTATATTCAGTCTTTTTGCTAATTTGATGGGCTGATATTACATATTTAAGCAAATTGAAATCACCTGTTTGTTGTACGTTCAATAGATTTGATGGAGATATTTTTCTAATCTCTTGATCGTTACTGGTTTGTTTATGTTTCAATTGTAGCAAAGTGAGAAAATTATCAGTTTCTACAATCACATCATCAAACTTTTCACCTTCCGGAAGCTCATGATTAAGTCGGAAATTTTTGTTGCTAATTTTTCCTCGAACAAACGTGTGTATCGTAAATGTTTCTTGATACGTTTGACCATGGCTTCCTAAATTTTTTTTCTTTGCACATTTTTTCTTTTCTCTGTTCTCTCTTTTATCCATTATTTATTGAAATAATTTAGTACAATCGTAATTTTGAAAATTGTTAATCTATAAAAAAAAATAAATAAGATACATATTTTTAGCAAAACGTTTCTGTAATGCTTTTGAAGGGACTTATCAAGGTTCTTTATACCGAAAAATTGAAGATCGTGGCACAGTCCACTTCAAAATTGATTAAAATTTCTACAGTTCTATTGAAATACCTTTGAACAATAACAGAAATCAAAAAAAAATAGTTTCTTCACACGGTGACATTTTAGAGCCTCAAATTTAAATGAGTTCTCAAAACATCCCAAAACACACTTTATCTTAGGAAAGTCGTATTTTAACTGATAAATTCCATATAGCTGAAAAATCCTGCCATCTTAACGGATCGGAACGAGTGTGTTTATTTTAAGAAAGAATATATTTTTAAAATGCTATAGAACTGCATCATTTCATTTTTGAAAGCTGTCGAGCCATATGGTTTGTTGGGGCACCAACAATAACAATTTTATTTGAAAAAAATTCACTCCAATTACCAGTACTATTTGAAAGATGCTTGTCTTAATATTTAAATAAATTTTTAACCCTTAATTGGTAAGGTGGACTCCACTCGCACTAATCATGAGCAATGGTCTAGGAGACCGTCCCAATAAAGGGTTAACAAAAAACATGTATTATGCAAGTACAATCAAAATCTAATGATTCGGAAATCTTCGTACATATTTGTACTTCATTATTATAAACACATCAAATCTATATTTTAATTCGTTAATTACGAATTTTTTTTTTAAAGTTTCATGTCGGCTCTGTGGAAAAAATTTACAGTCTTATGAATTCACAAGAAAAAAAATGGTTTTCCTAAATAAACTCCCAATAAAATGTTAATTGAACTTAGAAGTACATGCATTAAGGACATAAAAAAAATTAGAAAGTTATTATATTGAGTGTATTAAAAAAAGAAGCAAGGTTCGAACTTTTCAATCAGCTTTCATGGTCATATTTCAGACTTAAACTGATCAAAAATAAAATGTGTTTTCAGAAAAGTTATAAAATAATTGAAATTAACCTTTCTCGTCTCATTAAAACAATTTTTTTGTTTTCACGCTTTTCTGAATTATTATTATGAATAGAATTCATACCACAAACCATTGAAATATTGTCAATTCATATGGCAGGCACCTCAAAAGTCACTAGTTATGGCAACTTTAAAAAAAATAGAAACTCTGTCTGTAATAATCATTTATTTAAATTTTGCTATTGAGCTTAACGTCAAATTGTGAATGACTTTGACCCGCATAAAAAGAAAAAAAAGTTACATTAAGCATGTAAGTGGGTCTATCAGATATGCAAAAAAATTGGTTTCTTAAATGAAAACTGATTCTGTTTTCCATTGCCGAAGTTCATAAAACCACTGAGAGAAATTTAATGATATTTCGATTATGAAAATCTAAGGGAATAATTTTAGAATAAAAAAGGGTTAACCTTTTTATCAATTAAAATAAAAATTTTCCGGGATAAAGTGTGTTTTGGGACGTTCAAATTTTCTTTAAAGCATGAAAACAATGACTGTGAAACACGTTTGTTTGGAGGACGAAGGTTTTTTTTTTCATTTTCGTTTTGCTTCGAGTGTGAACAATCCGTCTTATTTAAAACCTAAATAAAGGCTATGGGAACCCATATGCACCCCATTACATTGAAATTGGGCAAGTAAAAAATATTTGGTTAATATA
The DNA here is from genome assembly GCA_900002565.1 of Culicoides sonorensis. Taxonomy (NCBI): domain Eukaryota; kingdom Metazoa; phylum Arthropoda; class Insecta; order Diptera; family Ceratopogonidae; genus Culicoides; species Culicoides sonorensis. The sequence continues at coordinate 62,607 of LN483723.1, forward strand.
ACGCACTATACAATGTACACATTCAATAGATTAAATTTTATGATATACGTCGATAACACGTTATCTAATTTTTGCAAGTGTATTTTTAATTTAAACTATTGAATGTTTTTGTTCCAAAGTGATGAAATTCAAAAAATATAAAAATTGAGATTTTAATGGAAAACCCTTCTAAAACTCCAAATCTGTTGACCCTAAAAAAATTAATTTGTTTTGTTCCAAAAATTTTACAAAAATTAAGAAAATATTTTTAAAGACGTCACTTTTAAATTAAAAAATCATATTCCCTGAAAATACTACTTAATTACGTCATTTTGATAAAAAAAAATAATTTTTAGCCAAATTCGTTCAAATTACGTCATTTTGTTAGAAAAATTAAAATGCTTTATAATCACTAAAAACTGTATCCAGGTATAGATCTTTTCTTCTTTTTTATAGATATTTAGTCGAAAACAGTTTTTTTAATTTCCTTAAATTACTAAAAACATAATAACGTCACTTTGGAACATAACCATTCTATTAAAGAATTCCTTTCTCATTCTTAATGTTTTGGGTCTGAGAGATAGTAAATTTTGGTATATTGATTCGGCATTAAATTCTTCAACATTTCACTTAACTTTTCCGCATGGCTTGACGTAACAAGGATTGAAAATGAACTTTAGATTTAGTTGATTATTATAAGGCCTCTAAATTTTACTTACTCTTTTGCCTTTTTCAAATTGGACTATCACAATTCTAACACCTTTCATACAAGAATATTTCGAAATATAATTCGTTTTAATTTATATCGTTCCTTTAAAAGCCAATTGGCAAATTAATTGTATTTTTAAATTTTATTAGTTACATTTTTAAGTTATTATCATTCAAACGAATGCAAAGACATACTAAATTTATGTTTAGACAACTTTGTTTTATATTCTAATGATAATATGATAACTAGCAAAATTACTTAAAGATTATTGGGCATTGCGAATCAATCACATGTAAAAAAATTAAATATATATGTGTAAGAATGATAAAGTTAATAGACAAAAAAGCAAAAAATTCATTGTTTTTTGTTGTTATTGTAGGTTTCCGAAAAGCCATAAAAACACGAAGATGTTTTCCAATGGGTGCCGACGATTGGAATGAAAACGATAAATTTTAAATATGTGTTAAAAGAATTATTATAAAAAACATGCCATATAAACGATTCACCTTTCATATACTTATCCCTTTCGACTTCTCATGCATAGAATCATTAAAAATATGTTGCAATTTAATTTTCATACTTTTATTTTTTTCCTTCATAAATTAAAAGATTTTTTTTACAATTTTTTTTTTTTTATTTTTTCCTTAAACTTTAAAATAAATTTATCTATAAAATAAAAAAGGACAAGAAAGATTGCTTTTATATAATTTGATACTTTAAATAAGTTTATCACTGGTAACGATTAATTTTAAATTAAAATTTAGAATGCATTTTTTAGGTTTTACAGATAAAAATAATGAGATTTAAAAGCTATTACAGTTCAGTCGTTATTTCGTCTTGTGGCCTTAAACCTAATCGGAAAAATTCATCTTCTAGCCAGATGGTGCTACTGCGCACACCCGGAGAAGAACTTAGATAATCTTTGACATGATCAAAGGCATCTCCAAAGGTATTTGATTGTGATGCCGCCGACTGAGGTGGTGAAATTTTGTTTTCTTCTGCAGCTAATTGCTCCTCTAATTCATGTAAGCTAATTAGAGAGCCAAGCAATTGTTGTGTTTGTGAATTATTTGATGTATTTGTACTGGTGGCTGATTGTTGTGACTTAAAGGTAGAATGTTGACTGGATACCAGTCGGGCATCATATGGTGTGGTGGATGTTTGTAGGAATTCAATTAATTGTTCAATTTGTGGCTTGTAGCAATCAAGTGCTCGTTCAGCCCATGAATAGAGACGATTCCAGTCATGTGGTGGTTCGTGTAGTAACTCAACAGGCTTATTGAGGAGAATTAATATTTTTGCCAAGTCCCGAATCACAGGATTGTAAATGGAAGCTGCTTCGGAATCACCTGACAAATGTAATTTACGTATTTGGCGTCTTGTATCATTCAACATCTGAAGAAAGTACTCAGATTGTGGACGAAGCTCACTTAATTGACGAAGAAAATCATGTCTCGTAATTTTATCATCAATTAAAACATTTCGTATTAACCGTCGACGATGTTTTTTCCTGATCAAAGATGCAGCGACTAGTAACATTGTAAAACACAAAATAGCACCTAATGTAACACCAACAAGTGCAGTTAAAAAAGAACCAGACAACCCTACTGGATAACAAATTCGACCCATGTAATCGGGAGCTGATGACCATATCTCAGTATAGCCGGTGGGACAATCATCAACACATCTCCGATCATCGACTAGGATCAAATTGGGACATTTCATACATCCACGAATGCCACATTTTAAACAGGCAGGATCGACATTTGCTTCAGCACAACCTAAAATGAGATAAAAAAAAGTAAAGAAATTAAACAATTGAATCGAATTCAAAATTAACATAAGATAATTTATCATTGAAAAGGGCACATATACCACCCACTAAAATGAATTTTTTGTCCAAATACCATAAATAAATACAATGCATAATTTTAACATATAATGCTCATTATTATTGTTTTGTAATAAGGTGATAAAAATAAATAATCATGTATTATAAGGTGTAAAATTTTAAAATTCAACGTGAGCTTTGAATGCTTTCTCATGAATAATTATATGGCATTTTGTGTACATACACATGCAATAAATAATATTTCCGTGTGATCAAAAAAAAGTCACAAAGGTATTAAAAAAATTATTATTATTGGTGGAATGCATGTTTTGACACGATTTGAGCCAAAAAATGAATTAAATTAAAAGTCAAATCCCACGTAATTGTCATTGTCTTTAAGGGAAATTTAAAAAAAAATATTAATGAACCTTTCGTATATTTTTATTTTTAAATTAAATGCACCATGTTATGTTATAAAAGATCGTTAAAGTTAATTTTGACCTTAAATGGAGGTAAAAGACGTAAAATCTACATAAACCAATATGATTTCGAACTTTATCGTGATAATAGGACATTAATTTTATTTTTAAATTTAAATGATGAATTAAAATCGAATCATAACACCACTTAAAAATATTTTTTGTTTTTGGATATCGGATCATGTAATTTTTTTTTGTATGATGGGAATTAATTTTAAAAGGCGATTGGGGTCTTAAAAGAGGACAAAATGTCAATTATTGTGGATAAGATCACTTTACAACGATTTACAAGTCAAAATACAATAAAATCACACACTTGTATTCAAATGGCTCAAATAAAGCCAATAAATTGCAGCAATAATAATAATATTATTATGAATAAGAAAATAAATAAAAATAAAAAACAGTTAACTATTTCAATGTAATACAAATTAGGAAATTCAAGATGACCATTTTAGATAATTTCAGTTATATTCATTTGAATTCATGCGTATCTCGTATTTTTTTTCGTAAAATCTTTTCATAGTAAACAGCTGCCATAATGCTATCTTGATATGCTGTTTAATTTAAAGTAACAAGTCTATTTATATTATTATTACAAAGAATTTAAGCAAACTCGATCGAGAAAGCACATGAACTGTAAAATAATTTTCCAGTGAATTGTGATACCTTTTTGTAAAGCGTGGTCTATTGAGAATAGAAATATTTTGAATAATTAATAGAAAATTTTAACTTGAGTGATGAAAATAACTTGAGGTAACTGAATCATTGAAAAATACAGCCAAGGAATTGATGAGTGTTAAAATGGTCGATAACGGTTCAAAGATGTCAAGAGGGTAAATTTTTCAATAGATGATTTTTTAAGTAAGTATGTGTTTTTTATTATGTCTGTATTGGTGACACTTACACGCATCATTCACATACTAATACAATTATATCTTATCACTCATATTAATCATTCAATTTATTTTATTTTCAGTTTTGTTCGAACACTGCAAGAGGATGGTTCTTAAGTGTACCTAAAATGTATTTTAAAAAATTTAAAAATCTTCATAATGTGATTTAGCCCATTTAGACGCATTTTTTCAAATTTGGGATAAAAATTAGAAGGAGCTTCAAGTCAAATGACTGGCAAAGAATTCAACGATCTTCTTACAAATAAGAGTTTTTTGTGTGTCACTTCAACTATCGGATACCAATATATAAATAATAATATTATATTATTACAAAAAATACAAAATAAAACATTAAAGAGACTCTATAACAAAGATCAAATGTATTCTCCAAGAAGACTACTAAATGAATTAAATTATCATTCTATTATCAATTATTATAGAATATTTGCAACATCTCATATACTTAATATATCAAACTTAATCAGATACATTCAAATCTGGAAATTTTATCCGTGACTCATACATATGAAACAAGAAACAAAGATAAATTATGGATTCCACAAATCCATTCACAGTTATGGGGTGAAAACAATCCTTATAATAAAGCAATTTCACTCTATAATGATTTAGATGAGTTCATTAAACATCAAGATTATGCTACTTTCAAGAAAACGATGAAGTCTAATTTGTCAGGAATATAATGAAAATTCTTTTGCACTTCAATAAGTGTTCTTAACAAGTAAGACACACTAACTTTTTATAAAAAAACCAACACCGCATAATATTTTTAATTTCATATCAAATTCATTTATCCATGAGTCATCCAAAATATCGTATTTTCATATAAATATAATTCAGAGAGCTACAAAAAAAGGAAGGTCATCGGGAAGACTTCAACTGAAGTCTGAAAACACTTCAATAAGTGTTTTATATTAAGTAAGACACTTTAATTTTTATTAAATAACCAAAACCGCATAAAATTTTCAAATTTCATATCAAAAACAATATCCATGAGTTTAATCCATCCATATTATCGTATTTTAGTATAAAAATAATTCAGAGAGCTATAAGAAAAGGAAGGTCATCGGGAGGACTTCAAAGGAAGTCTGAAAACACTTCAATAAGTGTTCTTCATTAAAGAGCTAAAAAACAGGGAGGACATTGGGAGGATCAATTGTATGAAGGAAACCATTACAATTCCATATGAATCATCGCCTCATTTTACCAATTTTAAGTTTTAGTCGTTAACTTTAAAATTTAATTTAGAAAAATTTTAAAAAGAAGACGAGATTTTATCTCATTAGGAGAATTAATAGATTTAATAATAATAATAATTAGAAAGCCAAGTTACGAAGTTCTGCAAGGAGTCTTATTATCACCTGCTCTATACAATATATTCATATTTAACACTCCTTCAGACTATTGATTGTCAAATTGCTATGTTTGAGAACGATACTGCATTTCTGTCATCTTCCAGATACTGCAACCAAAAATTATAACCGCTATTCCAGACGCTGGAAAATCAAATTGAATGAAGAAAAAGACTCTGGCAATCTTAACCCTTTCCCGTATATATTTCCTGTCGCGGAATTTACGACGGTAATTGTTTGTGCGACAGGAATTTGCGACGGGAAATGTGACGGGAATTTTCAAAAGAAAAAATATAAATTTAAAACAATTTTTTTCCATTTAAGAGTAAAAAAATCTAGGTCTTTTGGTTTAGGCTCAGGTCTGAAAGGGTTAATTACCAACTAAAGATCACGTCAAACTGACAAACCAAAATTCAAATGTGAATCCTCGGATTGAGGATTGATAAAAAATTACTTTTTTTGGAAATAAGTCATAAGGCCGTCCAAATCCTGAGTTCCAAATCCATAAACACATCTCAACAAACTCCAACTATTTCAGAATAAAACACTCAAAAGAATTCTGAACAAGCCATCACATAACAAAATTAGCTATTTACATGAAGAGGCGAACCATCAACTTAGAAAAAAGATAAGCTCACTACCCTGAAAATTAAAAGATTGAACGAAATTTTTATTACTTTCATTTATTCAACACTGAGTAGTAAAAAAGAGAAGAACTATTGTCGCTACTAAAATCAGGACTTGATCTCTATGGTCTAATTAAAGATTAAATTTTTCATTTATTAAAATAAACTTAAATACCCTTGATAGCACTCAATTCGGGATGGTGCTATTCACTAATTTATATTATTGATTCTAGAAACTGATCAGACTCATCCTCACTGTCAATAAGTCTAATTGTGAAACCACTAAGTCAAAATACTTCCAAAACAATCAGTTTAAAAATTGCAGTTCATTCCCCTAATGTCCAGACATCAAGCGGACACTCAGACATCTGTCTAGATCTCTAATCACTCATCTTGTTTTAATTATTGTTATCTAATATCATGTTACATTTCATCATCATCATAATTAAAAACCAAATCATCGTCATCATATAATTAAATTCAAATTTTTCTTCACATTTAATAACAATTTTTATTTACACAAGTCCACAACTGGTGTTGACATAAACAAAACTTATTACATTGAATTAGTTTCTAATAACAATAATAATAAAAGTACAACTGCAACAAAAGTGCATTGTGCTATTTGGTATGTTTCAAGTATGTGAAAACATTAGAAGAAAAAAAAAATTATAAATTATATTTATAAAATAGCAAAATTTACAACTTTTAAATCAAAACAAGTTTCCATAAGTATATTGGTCAAACACGAACATGATTTTAAGGAACGTTGTGTGAATATTAAAAAAAAAACATATTCATAATAAGTAACAATTTTTAACTAAAATAAAAGCTAAAAGCTACAAATAATTGACATTTCAATTTAAAATTATTTGCAGTATCTTGATTATAATTCACTTGACTTTTTATTTTTCTCTTTTTTTATTTAAAATATTGCAATGTAAGTTGGTTCTGATCTAGGTAATAATGCTAATAAATAATAATAATTAATATTAATTTTTTTTTTGCTATTATTAAAACAGGTCACATATTGTTTTTTATGAGTCATTGAGTCACCACACGTTTTGTTTAAATAAAATCTTAAACCACATCAAGACATCAAGTAAAACAATAAAAAAATGTTTAGTTAACTAAACAAAAAAAAAGAGAACCGCATGGACACATGTCAAGAGTACTGTAAAAAAATGTGATAGGCATGATGTGAATACATTAAAAATTTTATTTGAGACTCTTAATTAGACAAAAAAATTCTATTAACGACAAAAAAAATCTTGCAAATCAAGCCTTTTATTCAAATGAACTTCAAGCAATGACTCAAATAATGAGTGACTTGAGACTTTTTTTTCTTTCTCAGACAGAATTTCACTTGAATTTCAAATTCAAACATTTCTCGCAATAAATTGTTTGTTTTCAATCCCTTCTGAATGCTAAGTAGATTCCCACGTTGAATTTCAAGCAATTTCACATCAAAAATCTTTTAGTTTTAATGAAGAAATTTCTTTATTCTGAAATTTTTGCTCTAAACTACAGTCATTGAACGCAGAATAAATGATTTAATTTTGTTTTTTTTTGCTAGTATTATAGTTCTATCACCTTCTTAATGATTTTAAGTATTTTAATTTTCATTCATATTAAAGATATTATATGAGGATTAGCTTAAATTAACGTGCTTAAAAGGCAAAGCAACTACCACTGATTTTTTGTTGTTTGATTTTATTTTGAGCTGATTATGAATGCTAATTCTTTGTGTAATTTTAAATGAAGTGAAGCTCTTTATAACTGAAAACGACCCTATGATAGATAAATTCCAATCAGGCAAGATTTTCAATGCATAGGTTAGTATTTTGAAGCGTAGTTTGGCAATTAATCTTTGAAAATAATTTAATCCCTTGAAATTAACTAGAAATAAACCGATGAAACGGACAGCGCGCAGGACGAAGAGCGTTAATTATAATGGTCGTTTGGCGAGCATCTACAAACCACTGGGAACACGGTTCCCCACTCGTCTCCCACTGGTTTTGGGTTGAGAGTGTATTACCTTGTGTCAAAACAGTTTGTTCAAATCCATCTTGAATGCGTCCATGTGCCCAGAGAACGTGCTAGGACTATCAAAGCTTCATACAGCAGAACACTCAAATCAAAAGAAAAAACAACAAAGTCATAACTGACCGACAACCCATAATTAAAATTCATCACACTTTAAATTTTGCGCCTACAGTATTTTACGTAATTTAATATCCATCTGTCAAAAATGGCATTTCATATTGTTATTGAATAATAATATTAATAAATTTTACAAATAAGAGGATATTGAACATAAATGAGAAAAGAATAACTTTCTTCATATTATAAGGAAAAAACCCAAGAAATAACAAAATGACACTAATCCTTTATGCTCATTATTTTCTCATTACAGTTGTTATAATTTCTTTATATAAAATCTTGAATCAAATTTTTAAGTGATTATTAAATAAAGTTTCAGAGAGACAGTTTTGTTATAAAATTTAAACCATAACAATAATAAAATTCAAAACAATAAAATTAAAATGCTCAAATACATCGCTGATAGGTGAAGGGCGTTGAAAGTGTGACGCATTTAAGTCTTAATTTTATGTCCATTCGGGAAGTGAAATGAAATGAAAAGTGAAATAAAAAAAAATAAAAACAAATAACTTTTATTAATTAATTATATGTGTATATAAACAAATGAAACGTCACACCAGCTTACAAAATGTCAACACCCGCATAAAAAACTGAAATAATAATAATAAATTAATAATAATAATATTATTGCCTATTTTATAATGATCATCTATCAATATCAGTGTCTATCTGTGCAATGATCACGATATGGGAATAATATATCAAGTTGTTGCATTAAAAAAACTTATTCATTTTACTCTTGTGGATTGGAAATCAATTGATGTAAGTCGATAACGATCGTAATAAAATAATGGAGATACGTAATTAATTTGATAAAGTCATTATGATTATGGGTTTCAATTTTTTAATGATATTTTCTTATACATTGTTGATTAACTGATGATGATCAGAGACAGAGTGATAACTCTTTGTAAGTGACAAACTCATTTGAGATCATCTCACTCTTGTTTAAAGGTCATCGTTCTCAAAAAATGGAAGTGAGACCAAAATTTTTATAAATGAAGTCTCTTCAATATGATCTCAAAATCGTTTCAAAACTTCTCTTGTAATTCCAGAACCGTGAAATAGAGACTAACTGACATTTTACAGATTAAACATTCCATTTCTTCTTTTATACATGACTTGAAGTCTGCTGGATCTCTGATGTTTAGATAAGGTCGATTATTAACATTTGAGCTCCTAGGACAAAAAGCTTTCATTATGGTTTTTTCATTTTGGTTGCTGGATCAACATATTGCTGAGTACCTAAAGCAAGAAAAATTCTACCAGTGCCTCCTGTATCCATTCATGGTCTTATGAGTGATGCACCATAGCGGTTTAGAGTCTGATGGATCTTAAAAGCCTGGCTGATTAATCTTAGAGATGATTTATGGATTGAAATTTTTGTAATGTATTGGTAAGCTCAACATTATGATATTAAATTTGACATTTAAAAAATATGATTATTAATAGAAAGTTTTTTTACAGTATAATCATTGAAATATCATAGTAAAAATGCAACCAATCAACCGCAATGATGAAGATTTAGAGTTTTGACTGATAAATGTACCAATCAAATAATAATTTAACCACAGTCAATTAACTGAAAGATGATCATCAAAATGGAAATCGAGCTCCGAGACTAGTCATAGTCTAGAAGTGACCGTACCGCATACCGTTCCATAGACGACAAGTTCGATCCAAGTAAGTCCTAATATTATCTCGATTAAAATCTGTATATTAAAGTCTTATAATTGCCATAAAGATGTTCTTAGATATCAAAAATTCATGAAAGAATAATAATTATTAATTAAATTCATACTTAACAAACACACTGTTAATTAAATTTAAAATTATTAATACGTAAAACGGAAATTAAAACCATATAGGCATGAAATGGTCATACATCACACTCCGAACAAACCTCAAAAAATAACAAATGATCATAGCGTAACAAAAAATTTGCGATGATATAAAAATATTAATAAACATAAATAAAATATGAGTGTTTTAATTCATCCCAATTTAAACGTCAAGTTAAGGTCATTTTTGTATTTACTCAAATTTACATTGTCAGAATTAAGTTAAAAATTGATATAACTTGTTCTATTGTTAATATGCCAATGGTCACAGAAAAAAAATGAAATCTTTATCTTTAACAATTTAATAATAACAATAATTTACTAATGAAATCACAGCAAAAAAAAAAAACATTGAAATCGAGAGTCACCCAGTTAACAAACAATTGAACGTATGAAATTTTAATGAAAATTGATAATGTTTTAACTTGATTAACTGTTTTTTTTTTATTTATTTATTCATATCTTTTTTTTCTTCTAATGTTCTTTTCTCACTTAAAAGCAAATAAATCGCAATAAAATAAAAAATAATTGTAATCGTGACATGTTTTGCAATGGGATTAGCAATGTGAAGTATTTTTAATTGAATATTAGCTGAATTAAGTGTTTGGTATGTTTGTAATGCTTTTATAATGTTTATTTATTATTATTGCCACCTGTGATTAAACATTTGATAAAGTGTTGATACATATTTAACATATTTTCTAATAATAAAAGGACAAAATAGCCCTCAAATAGTTAATGTGACGAAATTCGTCAAATGCAATGAAGAGTCAAGTATAATATATCATAAAATTATTCAATTAAAAACGGAAATTTAATTTGAAAATTAAAATACGAGCATACGCACAAATACCAGAAATTAAAAAAAACACAGTCCAAAATCGTATGACATTCTGTTTCCTCTGAAGTTTATCAACTTCAAAAATTAAAGTTCTTTAAAAGTGAACTCAAAAACGAAAAACAAGTGAAAAAAATTTCAAAATCTAGAACTTGTACAATTTTTGATTAGAACAGTGTTTAATAGATTATTGAAAACAAAAATTGTACAAGTTCTAGATTTTGATATTTTTTTCACTTGTTTTTCGGTTTTGAGTTCACTTTTAAAGAACTTTAATTTTTGAAGTTGATAAACTTCAGAGGAAACAGAATGTCATACGATTTTGGACTGTGTTTTTTATTTTTTATTTTTAAGTGTTGATTTAGATTCTCAACACTCAAAATCATGTGATGCATATTATTAATTTGTTTCTTATTAATAAACGAGCTCTTTCGACTCTAGAGGTTACAGAGAAAACAATAGAAAACTTGTTATAAATATTAAATGCTAGTAATTTTGTTGTTTGTACATAAAGCACATTCCTTTAAGAGTGACATTGTGATGAATGTGAATGAAAAATGACTTGTATGAGAAAAAATTTTTTCCTGTTCGTTTTAGGTATGAGGTGTCTTCTGGAAAGTTTCTCAGAATGATGAGGCGAAAATTTTGGCATGAAAAAATTTTTCCATTTCCTTGGAAAATTTTCGGAAAATCGGTTTTTCCATGGTCACCCTATTTTTTTGTATGGACACCCTAATTTTTTTATAGCCTATGTTACCCGGGCTTTGAATGGGTAAATATGACTGGAACATACCATGGGTCTATTTCGAACCGTTTAGGCGTAATCGAAAAAGAAACTTTTTTTGTGCAGCAAATACAAATAAAGAACTTTAAAAACAATTTAATGATAAAATTAACTTTGACCTGAAAACACAAACATAAATATCAGACATTAAAAGCCACACACACACACATACAAGCTCATTTGAAACAAATAATTTTAATGCATTGTTTGTTCTAATTATTATTATTACTTTTAATGTGATAAGTGTATAAATGAAAAATATTATTCAAAAATAAAATATGATATTTGAATATTCTAATTTGTAATGCATCGTAAATATTTGTTCAGTTAACATTTAAACTGAGAATTTAAAATACAAGAAAAGTAATCAAAAGAAAACGAATAGCGCAACATTAAACAAACCGTTTAATATTTTGGGTAAGCATTAACAGATCAGCCATATATTGAAAAAAATTTCTTACATAAATCGATAACAAGACCGCTTTGGATTGTCTGTATTTCTATTGAATTTTTATCAGTTACATCAAAATCAATTATACATCAATTCATTTGCAGATATTCGATAAAGTGTTTAAAAATCTCTTAATATGACTTGCAAAATTCCTCTTTAATTTCTTAGAAGTAAAAAAGACGTTAATCAAGAAAGATCTAACCAAGAGGATCCACCAATTACTGAGCATCTAAAATAAGGTAAGTCTGTACAAAAATATACTAAAATTGATAAGGCGAAACCGGATCTCGGAACTTACTTGACTTACTATCATAATATTTCAACTTTAAAAATCTTGAAAATTGAACCCGAGCTCTGTAAACAGATATTAAGTTTTGAAAATTCTATCACTATCAATCTTTTAACTGAAGGTAAGACATCGTCAAGAAAGAAGAAAGTGAAATTGCTTTTATATTAAAACTTTTCAAAAAAATAATTTATATATTTACCTAGAAAAAGTATAGCTAAAACAAAACAAGAATTGGTATGCTGATGTGGCAACTAGATCTTCTACCACCAACAACCACAATGAAGGTTAGAACTGGATATTTAAAGGGACCTACAGAAAACATGAAAGACAAAACATTGGAACTTTCATACAGTCCATGATGTCTTGTGTAAAGTCGTGTTCAATGAATTTAAAGGAAAACCAATCCTTTATATCCACGCCAAAAATTTCATCGTAAGCATAATTGTTTTATTCAGCCGATGTACCGCTGGATGATATTAGAGATTAAAATTTATTAAGAGTGAAGTAAAAAAAGAAAAGAGAGAAAATCATTATTACCTAGAGAGTAAAGGGTACACCTATTTTAATTTCGTATTTCAAGTTAATATCAATTTAATAGGTGAACAATCAAGACAAATAAATATATTTGATGTTTTTAAAATAAGTTAATTTCTTCTATCAGATCATTATCTCCCCATCACATCCAACCGTCTCTACACGAAATTTAAAGTTAAGAGATAGAGTAAACACGATTCTTTTCATTTTAATTGAATTTTAATTTAAAAAAAAATCAATATGAATCAAAATTCTAGGATAAAACCGGCTCAAAAGTTATTGGGTTAAATATTGATGATTGGGTGAAAAGAAAGCAAATTTTTTAAATGAACTGAATTTTTTATTTGAAGTTGGTTTTTCCAGCTTCATTGTGTTGTAATCTTTTACGGATATCTTTACCTCAATAATCTTCTTCTTTCATAAACATAAGCTGCCAAAAAAATTTCAACGTAAATGATACAGAAATGCACTTACATAAAACACTCATCACCACATTTCTCAATTCAAAATCTCAAATAACATTTTAATGTTGCCATACATTTCCATTTAAACGCGTGCATTCAAACATAAAACTCCACTGATAATATCCATAAATTGTATTTAAGCAGTTTATTACTGTTCTTACTAGCATTATGAGTGTCGGCTTATAAGGCCTTGTTCCGCTATTGTTCCAATTTAACAAAAATAAACTTAAGATTAAGTACACATGAATAATTTTTCTTATACTTTTTATGATTTAATTTAAAATGCTAACAAAAAAATTACGTTACTTTTCTTCAATAAGTTACAATAAAACAAGCAAATTCATTGAATCTGTTACATTCATAAAATTAATATAAAAAAAAACAATTTTTATCATGACTTGTATCGCTATTAAATTGTATAATTTCTTATAATAATATAACGCTAATGGTCAATGCACCCAAAAATTGCATATCATAATGTGATAAGAAAAATATTAAACATTAACAACAAAGAGCATTAAATTTAAAACGAAACAAAAATAAACTTAAATAAATGTAAAGACAGTTGAATTTTTGAACCAAATATTTGATTTACAAAGAGACCCCAGAATTTGTAACAGATGTTTCAATTAAAAATAAAAATGAAAGAAATGAAATCATTTAATACCACAGATAAATTAAAATGCATTAACACCAAGGTTTATGATATTAATTGAAAAAAATATCACAAGTGTTAAAAGTGCATTTAAATGCAGCAAAAATCACCTACTGTTTTATTGATTTCAATTGTGTCCCTTCAGTTTTTAATGACGAAAATCATGACATTGAATAGGATTTTTGTATTATTGCAAAAAAAAATTATCATCATGACACATTTCAAATGATATACCTTTAATTTTGTAAAAGAATAATAGGAAACAGGGTGAATTGGAACAAAAAGAGGGCAAATGATGTTAAAATGAAAATAAAATAAATTAGTCTTAATTAAATTTGTTGTGATGATAAATTAGTTTTTTTGTATTGTATTGAGGGGCTTATAAATGATGTGTGTTCCCATAAAATAGTGTTGAAAGATTAGTTTAGATCAGATCTAAATTTTTATAAAGACTGAATTATGAGCGTTATCTCATTAAAACGGAAATTTATCAACAGATGGATGTTAAATTTTTTGTTTTGTATCTCGATCTCATACATTTTTGTAATTAAAGACAGTAATTAATTAAAAATTATGACAATTTTTTTCTCTGTGAACAAGTGATTCATGATGACCTTTGTCCCAGTAATACACATTTTCAAATTTTTTCTATGAATTTCCTTCATAAGCATGCTATGTCATGAATCAAACAACCCGCACTTGTTACAAGTCAAAAATTTTATTCAATATTATTATGTAAACCACAGTATGAAATTAATTTTAAACATCCAATACTCAGAATGTGGTCTCTTTGATAAAATAATATTCAATAATCATAAAAAAGATAGTATCATATGTTTGTATATGTTTTGATGGAACAGAGAAGAAAAAAATCTTTATAGACCTCATGTGGTGGCTCAAAGCTAGATGTAATAAGAATAAGAGTGCCAAAGTTTTTTTATTCAATATTTATTTTTTTTTGATAAAATCACAAATTTATATTTATCAAGTATTTTTTGGATGATATTTCTATTTTCGATGATATTTCAATGTAAAATGTTCAATATGTTTAAAAAAGTTACAATGTTTTAAAATAATAAGAAGAGTGGCGTGCATACTTTTATGTGAGATATCATGAGAATAATTTTTTTGCCTAAGGCCTTCATTGGACCTGAATATCGTTGAATATGAATGAGTTTTTTAACATACTTCTCATAAATTGAAGTAAAATTAATGGGATGAGTTTTTCAAGAGACACTTGTTACATGTGTGTGGGACTTTTATTAAAAAGTGTGAAAATTTTCAGTTATCGATATTTTAATTGATTTTTTTTTTTTGGTTAAAGAAATATGATTTATTATCCCTGTTAGCTTATGAACTGGAACTGATCATGGTCGGTTTAGGGAATGCAACAGTACGAAATTAAGACACATTAAAATTCAAAGCTCATTCTATCAAAACGTAGTAAAAATATCCCTTATACAGGTCATAGAGCTCCTCTCTTTGTTAACCTTTTGATCTCTTTTAATCCAATATGAATATTGTTTCACTCTTTTAACTACTCTTTCAGTCAAACCAACATAGTACACAAAAGCGCTGATGGCATAATAACATAAAATAAAACTTTGCTGCTCACGATACTTCTTCTTAAAAACCTCCAGATCCTGGTCAAATTTTATTTGGTCGCTACATGACTTGTGGATGTCCTGAATTATTGAATGTGTTGAATTGTATGAGGATCGTATTTTGAACATATAAAATCTAAATACTTACATGATTCAGGTTTGCTTTAAAATTCTTTTTGTCATATTAAAACTGAGAGTATTCATTAAACTGTTCTTAGGACATTCCAGGACGATTGAAATTTGTCTACAGAAAAATGGAGTTTTAACCAAAGTACTTGTGACAGTTTTGACCCCAATTCTTTGAAAATTAAGACAGGTTTGAAATTTCAGCCTAAATTTTTCACTATAAAAAACTCTTTCTGTGTGGTAAATGGTAACAAATTCCATTCAAGTCTATTTTTTTCCTTGTATCAATTCAGTTTAATCACACTATTTTACCACCATTGATTTACAATTTATCTTTATTTTTATTACACTTTTAAAGTCGTCCAGTCAAATGCTTTATCATTACGAAGAACGAACCAGCTAACTAACAAACTAAAAATAAAATAAATAACAGAGCAAAACCAATTTGTTTAAATCGAAAAACATTTTATTGCAACTTTTAATCATTTTATTCGTACATCGAGTGTTTATTTTATTATTTATATTTTTAAAAACATTCATATAAATAATAAAATCTTAAAAGAAAAAAATATTATCAATTTAATGTAAAGAGTACATTATTGCAAATTACTTGTAAAACGTACATTTTAAAATTGAATTTCAATGCAAAAAAAAAAAATTAATTTTAAATTGAAATGCAATCCAAGTAATTTTACTTTATTTTATCATAATCTTAGTAAAATGGCATTTGATGATAAAAGTTAAACATATAAATGACATGTGTTCAATTCATTAAGTTTTATAGTTGCATTTAATAAAAGTTAACACGATGAACGTGATTTGAATGAAAATTTTTTGAATTTTATTTTATGATTAATGTGATTAATGAAAATTTTATTTTGATCATTAAAATTGATTAAGAGTCGATTTTAAATTGAAAATTGTAATTTTACGTGCAATTTCAATGAAAATGACATTATAATTGGGTTTAAATTCCAAAGAAAAAAATTTTTAAAATAAAATGAAAGAACACCCATAATTCAAGAAAAATTTTCTTTTTAACTTTAAATAATAAAAATTCTTGATTGTAATTTATGTCTTTCACAAAATTTTTGTAAAAAAACGCACTTCGATAATAACAAAAATAATAGTTCCCTAAGGCTGATATTAAAATTACTTCACAATAATTTAAGACGAAAAAAAAACAAAATTATTTATTCTTAACCTTTTAAAAATGTTTTTAACAAGAATTTTAAGGTTAATTTAAAAATAAAAATAAATGAAATGTTGATGCACTTTTACCAGATACTTTCAATAAAAATTTACAATTTATAAACAGAGAAAAAATGTTGAGACATTAAACAGAAACTTAAATTAAAATACCAGATCAAATGATGATGGAATTCCATTTTTACCTTCAAAATACCAAGTTTAAAGGTAAGAGAACGAGTCAAAGTGTCTAGAACTCTTCATTCACGACTTAAAGAAGGAGTTTGTTTATGCTAGAGATCATGGTGAACATAAACAACTTCAAAGTGAATCTATTTAACACTGTTAGACCACCATCAATGTTAAATTGTAATTTTTTTCTTTGTGTTGTCATTTAATCGTAGTTGATACAGACTAGAAAGGGCCCTCATGTTAAGTTCCTTTTAAATTAATACCGTTTGTTTATTACAATTAAATATGGTCGATGATTGAATTTGATCAGCACTGAAGATTGAAAAGAGTGATCATTTAATCAAAAGTTCACCAGATGTGTATAGCGAAAGTCTACTTGAAAACAAAGAGGGTCATTCTAAGATTAGAAACGTCAAATATTACAAGTCAAAGACTTTCAAGCACTTACAAGGAAGACCCAGCACACAGACAGATCTGGTTTAGATAAGATATGAAACTTCACCGCTGACTCAATGGTTCTACTATGTTCATACTATTTCAACTGAAGGTTCCATAGTAAGCGTCTTTTATCTATTGTTTAACCACGTGGGACCTACAATTTATACTGTCATCCGACCCGGTCGCCCCTAAAAATCCCATAGTCTTTTATCTATTCAAAGGCATACCAGGCACTTACCCATCTCGGTCAAC
>LN483723.1:80456-136437 GCA_900002565.1 Culicoides sonorensis
AAGCCAAGAATCAATTTCCTTCACAAAGAGGCGAATTTGACTTGAAGTACTTGCATCGTTAGCCACATATTGTCGAACGATGTTGTGATTGAACTTCAATTCATCACACATGAAAAGGTAGATTACCTCTAAGACACAACTTCTTTCATGAAAAGAAATTAAAAATGAGACGCTAATTTATTTCCATTAACCATCTCACATCACACAAAAGATACAAGTAGTAAAAAAGAATGATGGTATCACCATAACATACTTTATCACGATATTTTAATACCTATTTCATATTTAAACGTTAAATTGGATACATTTACTAACATTATTATTTGTATTTCAATTATACTACAATTAAACTGAAACATACTGAAAACTGTTTACATTGAAAAAAAATGTAAAGAGACCACTAAATAAAAAAATAAAAATATCTATGAAATTAATGTAGATAACATACAGAATGTGTAAACTTCCAGACCACCACAAATATCTTTTTTTTTTTTGAAGAGAGAAAATATATTAATTTATATTTAGTGATCTTTTTTAATTTAAATACTTTTCTGTATTGCGCTTCTACATGATACTATTTTATTACTTTTTACTTAAACATTACATTTTACTATGTTTTATGGTATTTTTATCGTTATTTCTGATTTCTGGCAAAGAAGGAGTAGAATTTTACTTTTAAAATTTATTATATTACTTTTGAAAATGTTAAAATGTAAAAATACACAGAAAGCGAAAAATTAGAAAAGAATGACTTAGAGGGTACGCAGATGAAACTTGACAGTTAATTTTCTATAGATGCACATACAGAAACTTCAAAAATGTTTTACGTATACAGAGACTGTCAAAATTTCACCTGCTCGTCTAGTGAGTTAAAAAAATTGGAAGTATACATTTGACAGATAATTGACGTTTAATTTTGCATAGATGCAGATACGCCCATACAGATACTTTAAAAAAATGTTTCTGTGAATTTCAATAAAAATTGAATCAAATTGACTTTCTAAATATATACAGAGCACAATTAACTATATCAGATTACATGACAGGTGACTTGACATAAGTCACTAATATAGAGATCACTTAAAGCGGTTTTTAAAAATTGAGCAATGCTTAAAGTGATTTTCAACTATTGAAAGTGAAAATGTATTAAGTGTTTAAAGTGATTCTGACAGGAGTGCAAATGTCATATTACCTGTCAATTATATGGCATACTGGGTAATCAGATTAAATTTGACAGATAATTTTTGAATGAAACCCTTATCGTATGGAGACTCATAAATAAGCCGATGCCTTTTTCCTAACCCTAATTTTACATTATTCACATGTTTTGATAAAATTACGCCCCCTCAAGGCTATTAAATAAACTAAGTTTACAGTTCTTTTTCCTACTTCTATAAACCATCAATTTTTTCCTGACTGTGTGTGAGTCAGTAAATAAAATTAAACAGAAATATGGTAAAATAATTTCAGATAATAGAAATAGTAAGAGGCCATCAAAATACCCAAAAAAAATAAAATAATACATAAATTTACTTAAAAAAAATAAATAAATAAACAAAACTTTTAAAAGCAGGGAACGGATTGATTTACAACTTTTTAGGTCAAGTGCAGTATCTTCCTATCCATAAATTGAATCTTATGATAAAAGTAAAAAGATATTTTTATCGATTTAAACATGTAATTTAAATTGAAAGGAGGAGCTCATGTAAGAATGTTTTTTTTGCTAGATTAAGAATTTATTTTCTCTTTCAAAAATTTCCATAGAACAAGAAAAATAATCAAATAACGTTAAAATTGATGCATTTACCTTCTTTTAACAGTTATGCTATAAATAACTAAATTAAACATTTTTTTTATTGAAAACTGTTTATATGTTAAAATAAATCTTTTGTTTGTTTTTCTTTTGCCTCCTACACTCACCGAACATCAACTACTTTTATTTTATTATTATTCTCATAATGACCACTAAAAACACAAACATATTCGATACAAAACCAAATTCTTCTTTTGTTTTTTTCTGCTCTTTTATTATTATTATTACTATTATTGGTTTTCTTTAAATAACAAAACATCTTTTTATTTAAAATTTATGTCTAATTTGTTTTTCTTCCATAAAGTGAATTAAAAAAAAATCTTAAATTAACAAACGTTGTGTCTGTTCATTCTGAAATAAAATTCAAAATAAATAATAACATTAATCATGATGTCGATTTTAATGTTCTTCATGTCGAATCATATCAATAAAAGTCATGTTTTACTCTCTCTCACTACCAATAAAAACAAAAATTTACAAGTAAAAAAAACGAGATAAGTACATTTTTAAAAGTAAAAACGCATGAATTTCATGATTCTTTATGTTTTTGATTGATCCGAAATCTGTCCATGTTTGTTCTAACATCACTTTAAGACATTATGATAAAAAAATATGTGGTTGGTAAGGCGATTATTTTATACATAATTTATTTAAATTGCATATTGTTCTGTTCTGATTTTGATGTTTCATTATTATTATTATTATGAGATAATAACGGAAAAATTTATGGTTTTAAAGAAATTTATTGCTCTTTATAGAGAATATTTTTTTTGTGAAATTCGAAAATACCGTCATAGGAACATCGCTTTTTCAATTTAATTATGTACATGTCTTATAACACTAATTTCGATCCCATATAATTTTTGTTTTGTATTTCTAATTTTTTTTTTGCAATAGTGAAACGTATCTCGATAAATTTAATTATATGGTAAATATAATTAAAAGATGTTAGAAAAAGTGCTAACCATTCATTAAAATAAGAAAAGTGCCGTGTTTATTATTTGTAAACATTGTTGAATTGGCAAAAAAAAAGGTTTTTGAACAAAATTAACATGGAAAGTGGAACAAAGAAAGTAATTATTGTGTTATTTTAAAGGTGAGAATATCACTTAATAAAAATAGCAATGAAGTGGTTGTTGAGGAATTGAATTGATAACTTCATTTTAAGTTGAGATTTTTAAATTAACTCTTTTGAGGTGTGTTTATCTTGGTTGAAGAGACTAACTATTTGATGACCAGATGTAGCCAATACCTTATGAAGGTGAACAATAGTTTTCATTTTGTTCAAGAGTTTGTTCATTGCATAATTGGTCGAGTGGGTCCGATTGAGAGAAGTTCATGGTGTCTTGTCGAATACGGATTTGAATTCAAATTTGTTTATTCCTGAAAATATGGAGCGTCAATCACATTAGAGTTACATAAAATGGTCCACCTCTCGTCCATAACATAAAGTGTTCACATGAAGGAGCATTAAACGGTGTTCATACGAGTGAAGGTATTGCAAATCTCAAAAATAGACGTTGAAATAATTCAGCTCTGCTAGTTCAAATATTAAATTATGGACTCGTATAGACTTGAAATAAAACACGATATTTACCTTAGTAAATGTCAAACCAAAATAAAGGAAGATCATGCTTTGCATCACTATTAATATGTATGCTTAGGTTCGTTCAACACACATCAAGGTAGGTTCTGATAAAGTCAAATTATCATCTCACAATATTTCACTTTGACATCCATTAAACGGTTTGATAAACTATGATTTGGTTTAATGATCCTTACCTGAAAAGATATAAAAAGTAAAAAAAATAATTAAATATTACAATGATAGGCCACATGTAAATTAGCAATAAAAACATATTTTAATAAAAATAAATACAATGAAATGCAATTTCTGCTCATAAAATTCAATAATAAAATATCTAACCAAGACATTTCATTACAGCAGCTGACATTAACCAAAATCTGTACAAGTAAAATTATGATAATAATTTTCTAACCAGAGGAAAAAAAAGAAGTTTTAATATAAAAGTGAATGCAAATATTAAAAAAAAAAAACATTTTGTGGTCTAATGATTTTCTATAAATCAATCGTGAACCATATTTTTCTTTGCAACTTTTACTTATTGTAACACCGCTTATGGTTAGTCTAGTTATTTTTTCAAAATAATTTTGAATTGAATTAAAAATCGTGACCAAAATCAATCAAAAACTAGAAGCTTAATAAATTTAAAAATAAAAAAATTCAAATAAAAATAGAATATGTAAAAGAAATTACAAAATAAATTTTATTAATCATGCAGTTTAAAAAGTAATTATTATTATTATTATTAAAAGTAAAAACTTCACGGTTTATAGTAATTCCAGTCTAAATAAAATTTAAAAAAGCAAAAAAAAACATGAAATAAATAAATAAACCACAAAAGAACACTAGATTAATCAAATAAGACCCACGCATGCGACAAATATTGCGTCATGTCTTTTCTGGTACAAATATGTCAACATTTTCATGCATTCAAGTTAAAATCCAAATAGGAGAAATATCAGAATAAGATTTGAATTTACAAAGAAAAAAAATATCAAACTGATTTGTGATATAATCAATTAAACATGTGTCTCAATTGCGGTACGACGCGTAGAATCAGCATCTACCCTGTTGTGTCTCGAACGAACCTAGTGATAAATTAATTAGATATTAATTTGAAAAGAAATTTTTCGACTACTTTAATTGATTTTGAACTTTCAATCAATTCTAGACATACCACAGCGATGAATTGATCATTTGTCAGCCTATTTGAATACATTAACCTGTTGTCGTGCCTTTACTTTTGTTATTTATTTGATTTGATGTAAGCACTTAAATAAGCATCAACATTTAAATGATCTTTATTTTATTTTTAATAAAAAAATAAAGAAAAGAAAACCATAAAAAAGAGCATTTATCGAGATACAAGATCATCTTCGGCATTTCAAACTTGTTTCTTTGTTTATCGTTATTATTTACACTAATAATACCGTAAATCTCTTTAAACATGACATGTTTAAGCTCTTAGTCATCAATAAATGTATATTTTATAATAATTTTACATTAGAGTCATAATAGTAATAAAAAAAAAGTTTATGAAAAAAATTTCCTGGTTCTATATTTTATTTTTCTTCACGTATTTTATTCATAATAATAAAAATAAAAAAAATAATCATAATAATTGAAGAAAAAAACATATCATATCACGTACAGTACAGTAAGTAAACAGTCATAAAAGGAGAAGATTACTCTGATAATATCTGTTAACTGTTTACAGCACCTGATCTGATCCCAACCGGCTTATTTTACACTTCATAACGTTATTACTGATTACCTTATATTGCATTGCATGATATACCTGATCAATGTAAAATGCATAAATTAATTATAAATAAATTTATTAATAAAATGAAAAAAAACTTGCTTATTTGTAACTTGCTTTGAAGTAAATTATTATGTAATTTGTTGCATTTGGTATTGTATCAGAGTATTAATGCATAAGGTGCATGCAAATAAAAAATTAAAACGGTAAGGCATCAATCATAGTCCAGCTTTAAAAATATTATGTAGGTTTTAAAGGGAAAATACGCTTTTAGGACTGATTAATAGTCTGTAGAGGAGATTAGATTGCCCATGTAAGGGTAGAAGCCGGTATAGCAATGAAATATTATCTTCAACCACAAGGATGATCCTTTGGGGGTTTATTATTAAAGAAGAGAGAAAAAATTCGAGAGATCTAAGATGGGTAGTGAAAGTATGTGTTTTAAATTGTCTAAACAACGATGTAGAAAAAATTCTTTCTCGAATCGAGTTTTTCTATACCTTCACCCATAGTTCTGAAGTTTTCCATATATGGGTCAAATATTTCTCTATTTAGCAACTCTCTACTCAAAATCAGTGAAGGTCCAATCGGAAACCTGGTTCCTACTGAAGTCTAACTAGTTTACGATTGAGAGTATATATGAAGAATATTCTCCTTTAAACCGTAAGCGACGGGACTTTACTATTTCTCTTTATGATTTTTTCTTCCCTCTCCGACTGTCGAAGACGTGGCACTCAATAAAGTGAGCTAATAGCTTCACTACTGAACTACTGATAGAGGCGTATAAACTTTAAGTTCGATTCAACCTCTATCAGGACACGGAATGCCGTAGACACAGATGATCTTTTACAAAAATCATTTAGCTAAACCCAAGGGTGCTTGAAATAGGGTAGCCTTGCGACCCTTTTCGCGACATCCAAAGGATAAACTTGATCACTTTTGCAGTTTAAGATATCGGTAGACTTCGATCAGCAGCTATTTCAAATTTAAATTCACTTATGAAACTTGTAAAAGATTCCTTTTTCCATTTTTTTAAATTTAACAGTAGCTACCGTCCATATCAGTCCGTGTAAGTTTATTAACATTTCTTTTTTCTTATTTTCTTATAAATATGTTACGAGATGAAATACTATGAGAGATATTTATGCCAAAGGGTGATAATGTAATTTAAAAAAAACATATTCTATAATCTTTATTTAGTATATTTAACATGTAATGAAACGTGTTTTATGATGCTAAGAATTGATTAATTTTTGCTATTATTCATCATTCTACTCGTAAAAATATTAAAAATCTTTAAATAAGGAGATAGCAAGAAACCAGTTAATAAAATTTTAATAACTTGTAAAGTCAGGTACTTTGCTGACTCATTGAAATTTGAGATAATGATTCTCCTTTGAGGTAAAACATCATACATCAAAGTTGCATCAAAGCAGCGACTTGACGTGATTCAATTTTATCTCAGTTAAACATTTTTTGCCATGAATATAAATTTTAATTAAATCTCGTTTATTTTAAATATTCTATGAGAAGAGGAA
This sequence comes from Culicoides sonorensis, assembly GCA_900002565.1. Lineage (NCBI taxonomy): Eukaryota > Metazoa > Arthropoda > Insecta > Diptera > Ceratopogonidae > Culicoides > Culicoides sonorensis. The sequence continues at coordinate 87,155 of LN483723.1, forward strand.
AAATAAAATCACAGACAGAAACATGATATTTAGGTTTGATAGCCAGTATGTCTGGAATTCAATTCCTGCCTACCAGCATAGTAATATGCGGAAACTTCAACATTTATTGATATCACGCATATCATTATTTTAAGACAAGAAGAAATAGAAACAAGAGCATGAAAAGTAGTTTCTTAACTACTACGCAAATTTCTATTATTTTTTAACTACAATGTAACAAATCCATTTTATGAAAGGAACTACACATAAAATGTGTATTATTTTTGGGGTCATTTACCCGCTTTTTAAACGATAAATCGATCTCGAGAACAAATGCTGATCATCACATAATATTATTATTCAGTTTAGTTTTATGTATATAAATTTTTCGCGTAATAATAAATATTATGCATCAGATGCATAAAAAGTTGCATGATCTCATTCTTTGCTCACATTATATTTTTAAAAGTGGAGATGATTGTTCTCTTTTTTTAACTTGTTCATTTTTTTTGTTATTTCATCATAATTATTATAAAATTTCATATTAAAAGTATTTTTTTTTTGTATACCAAATATTTTTATAGATTGGCGCAGATGATTACACGATTGAAGAAGATAAATTGGATGGTTCAGAAGCAATTTCAGTTCAACATATTGCATTTAATGAGTGATATAAGGAGAATTCTGTGTGTGGGCGAATTTTACTGTTAATATCTTAAAGGTACTTAAAAATAATGAAAAATCATGTTTAATACACAATTTTGAAACATAATCGACGATAACAACTTACTTTCAGCTGTATAAACTTCAAAATGTAATAAGAAAATGTTACAGTTTTAATTACTTCAAATATGTGTTTATGCAAAAAGTAAATAAGTCAAGATGTGTTTCGTATTCAAAGGTTTTATTCATTCGAATTTTAAAACAATCGTTTCCTTTTATTTCAAAAATCTTTCGTTTTAGCTTCCTTATTATGTTATATTAAATGAAACTTAAAAAAAATATATAACGTTATAAAATACAATCACTTCCAATCCATAACAGAAATGAATGCGTTTTCTTAGATCAATACTTAACTGTTTACATTAAATCGATTTTATATTGGTTAAGTGTTTGGAAGATGCTGAAAAGAAGTTAGAAAGAAGGGAATATACGAACATCACTATTGTTTTGCCTTTTGCGTCTAATCAAACAGTTTCACATGCGTTACGATTGTTTAATGTTTAATTTAAACAAATAAATATGGTCATCGATATTTTTTTGTTTGTTTCTTCAAATTAACCCTTCATTTCATGGTAAGTACTTTTATAATATATCAAAAAAAACACCTGAGACCTTTATTGTTATTATTTCAATTTTGGTAGGTGTGGAATAATTGAAATCTCACAATGCACTCAAGTGTCAAAAATATTTATATTTATTTTTAGTTTATTGAAGACATGGAGGACAACAGACTCTTATAAGAGGAGCAGAAAAGTTTCAACATGGAAGCAATTATGGATAAATTAGAACAAATGGATCAAAATTTTTATTCACTCATGAGAGAGCAAAACATTTACAGTGAATAATTAGGAAAAATTAGGTCAGAAGAACATATAATGGGGTTTAAATCAAAAGATTTTTCAATATAGTTCGTATCTATCGGAACCAACATAACCCTTGATGCGTTGTATGATGATAAATATCTCCATAATTATAATTACGGAGGAAAGCGCGGTATGAGGGACATACGAGATAACAGTTAATTCAAAAACGTTTAGAGAAAGGCATTATTTTAACAAGGGGTTTTGGAAGACGAAATTATAAAGAAGTGCAAAGCTGAAATTGAAAGAAGCTACGGAAGGTATTGAACTAAAAAGAGCAGACAGAAAACAACGTTTACAAATAATAATGATTATGTCGAGGGTAGTATAGTCAATCAAGTAAGTAGACTTATTTGCAGAGCCAAATTAAAACATGGTCATATAATAACTTGTCATTTAGATTCACTGAAGAAAAATGATTTAAAAGAGGCTGATCTACATCAACAAAAGTCGCCAAGGCCAATTCGTTTAGATAAACGAAAGCGTTCATTCGAAAGCGACCAATCCCCATCTTAACTTCGTATAAAACGTTGTCATGATTTTTAAAAAAATTAATGAATTATAGAAAGAATGAGTAAACGATAAATAAAAGCACTCTCTAGCTCAGTCAGTACTGACAGCAGTGCTAATCTGCCAAAGCGACAAGGTGTTACCTTAATGTGTGCCAAGTCTTGGATTCATAGGACCTCATTACGTTTAAGAGTCAGGCGCTAAAATAAGAGAAGGAGGGTTTAGCATCGCTTTAAATACTGAGAGTAAATACACAAGTAAATACAAAACATACAAATCTCGGGTTTGATTTATAACATTTAAGCTTACCCTAATGTGACGATTATAACGACAATTTAAATGAAATAAGATTTAGAGGTATAAGCAAGAATCAATCATTTAAAAAAAAGACTATTCTTGGCGTCTAATCACTTATCAAACTCGTGAAACAAAGGGTTAATTTCAAATTAATACACTTGTGCAATGTGCAACAATATTTATTTACCTATTGAATATAAATAATTTTTTAACGGTATTTCATTCAAATGAAATGTTTTTGTCTGAAAGCATACAAACACATTGGGAAAATAAATCATAAATTCTACATTAAAGTGTGAACACACCAGTAAAGTGATGAGAAGTAGCAATGAAGTGTTAAATCTTGACTTTAAAATATAATTTCTATATTTAAGTCTTTTCTAATTCAGAATTTTAATAACTGTACATGACCATGAAATATAATTTGATTTTTTATTCATTAATTTCTCATTTTAACTTGTCATCACGGTCATTCTTTCATTAATTTTTATTCATCAATTCCAAACAGAAAAAAATCAGAATTTGAAAGGCCAAGAAAAAACAACTTGGTTTAATGTCATCAAAATGCACGCACTCATCATGATTTTTTTTAAAAACAAATTTAAATCTAAACATCTTCGTTAACTATTCAAATCAGAATCCATAAAATGAATGCATAATAAGCAATATGCAGTTAATAATTTGAAATAGTGACATATGATAATTTGATGCAATAGTTCACATGCAACATTAAAATGAGAGAAAAAAAAGTATAAAATAAAAAATTTAAAAGAATGTGACATGCCCTTTAAATTTTTAAAGGAAAAAAAATCTTATATTCATAACAAAATAAAATTATAAAAAAAATAATGTTTAGTTTGGCGTCTTTTACAATAAATACGTATCTTAATCACCAAAAATTAGAGATAAATGTGGTGCCATGTCATACCGAAAAAAAAATCTTTAAGACTTTCACTCTGTGTCTCACCGTCTTTCTATATCTTATCTTTTAACCTCATTATATTGTTATGACGTTATTTTTTTGTTATTTTTTTATTATTATTAAGTCACAATTTTCTTTCTTTTTAAGGTTTAGTGCTTTGGTTCACTTTAAAACAAAATAAAACCTTTTGTTAATAATGCAATAAATTTTTTTCATTTCATTTTATTATGATATGTTTGTTTCCTAAAATGATATTATTACGAGTATTAAAAGGCGTTACATGAATCCCATAAATAATTTGATGATGTGTTTGCCGGGCCCTTATTCGGAGGCCTTGTGATAATAAGGTGATATGTAAACTACATAATTTTACAAACTCATATTAGGCAACATGGGTCCACTCTTTATCAAAAACTAATAAATTTTTGAAATTATATGCAGTGGTGACACTCGAATTTGATTTTAGGTGCTTGTCATGTAATTATGTAATGTTCCTTTTATGGAGCAAATTTATTGTTGTAAAATGTGATGAAATTGGATGTTTTTTTTTATGGTTTATCGTCTTTTTTTGAATGTTTGATTAAAAGGAAATGGGTGAGACTTATTTTGGGTTCGCACAGGTTGAAAAAATTAAGAAGAAAGTTTAAATTGAAATTTTTCTCCTTAAAAAGGCCGATTTAGCCAAATGTGACTATTCCAAGACAAAGAAATCTCTGAAGGGCCAGTTAAGTAAGTTAGAAATGTCTGAAGGTGTTGACAAATGACAAAGAGTCTCTTACTAAAAATACTTTTAATTTTTTTCTTAATCACACACCAACTTATCTTTCATCGCATATCACTTGTTTCACGCCCTACCATTAACACTTTTATTTATTTACTTTTAAAAATTCATTCAAATATTATTCAAAAAACATAATAAACTGTTTGAATTGCATTCCAGGTCAAGCCCTACACTTTGATATTTATCTTTCTATCAACCTAAACATAACACTAACTTGAAATTTAAACAAAGCAAGCAAAAAAAAACCAATATCAACATACAAAATGTAAGATAAATACAGTTAATTTTCATTTCATTGAATATTCATTGAAAATTATTTTGTTCCAACATGTTACAAAGCAAGTTTATTAGTTTTGCTGATTATTATTAATAATATTTCTTTTTTACTTTTAATAAATAAATTCTGTTATTTATCTCACATGTTTAATAAATAACAAATAAAAATTTGTTTAGATATGACATCAAATGATTGTGATATGAAAAAAAATTATACCGGCCTATTAGTATTTGAGTTGTAAAAGCAACCTTCTATCGGTCAACAATTATGATTCAATGTCAAATTAATTGAGAGAATTTCTATCTCGTTTATTACATTTTAAAATTCAAATTGATATTTTTTTTTAAATTTAAACACATGATTTATGATTTGATGTCATCAAATTGAAGTTTGAACATATTCATCATAAATTCACTAATCGCTTTCAAGAGAGAATTTTTAATTTTTTAATTAATTCAATGTAAATATATAATTACGTTTCAATTTTTACCGGTTGACTTAAAATTCATTAATTTATTATTATTGTTCACCTCTAATTACATATGTGTTTTTTTTTCTTCATTGCTATGATGATTGAATGCATGCATCGTTGAATTGAGTAAAAAAAATAGTGTAAAATGATTATGACACGAGGCGCCAAATCTATTAAATGAGACACTGTAATTATTATGAATTTAGTGCATTTTAACATTCATTTGAAATGTAATTTAAAGATTTTTTTTTTCTCTAAGAAACTAGTATTTGAAGCCATTTGATAATTCAAGTGTAAGAGAATATGGCAGAAAAAAGAGAATATTTGACATTTTTACAGTTGTTGAGTTAAATTAGATGTTTCAGTGACAGATAATTACACATTTGATTGTTTGATAGGGTTTCTTTTGAAATTGGTGGGAATTCGTCTATATGTCCGTCAGTGGCGAATTGGGCATACGGGCAATCTGGCAAATGCCTGAAAGGCCGCAGTCGAACGTCTTGTAAAAGTTAAGTTTAGCATAACTTTTAAAGAAAATCATACAAAATGCCAGGGCCGTTAGTAATTTTCAATCCACCCCTGATGTCCGTGGAAAGATTTTAAAGAGCAATAATACCTTCTTACCTCAGGTAAAAAAGCAAGCCCTAAACAAAGGTTTTCTCTTTAAAAAAAAGCTCAAAATTGAGAAAATTCAGTATTTTTCTCGAGAACTTTCTATGAAAATGACTTTAGATTTGTACTAGAAAACTATAGATTTTTATAAGATCTTCAACTTTACTGAACATTGTTTCCAGTTTTCTAGAACAAAAAACATTATTTTTTTGGCAAAATATCCTCAAAAGTAGCTTTTTTCAAAATTTCTGCCCGTTCGATGTCCCTTCATCAGATATTCTAACGAGGTTACGACCATTTGATCACATCCAAGTAGTTAAGAGGGCGCGTTGTGCGAGACAACCTTGAGAATCAATCTCCAGACAAAACAACAACAAAACAACAAGGCATGTCTGGCCAATACAAAAGGCATTAAACTCTAAACACCTTACGATCGTTAGACTAGACGTGTGTACTAACGCGATCATTTATGATAGTTCTGACTAAAACTAAACGTTAAACTAGACATATATATACAATAATAGTTAATATTATCAATCATTAATTACAACAAACCGATGCATAGCTGCACTACACTACACATAAATAATATTTATACACAAATAATATATATAGCTAAAATATTCTTACACACAAATAACCGTTGTTACATAAAACGTATTCAATGTTTATTAACCAGATCACGTATGTATATACAGTAAACGAAAAATATTCCTTTTGCATTTGCAACGTCTTTTTGAATGCATGTGCGTTGAAATGTATTTTTGTTTGTGTGAATGGAATTGAATGGAATTGAATGGATTGTTTTGTTAAGAATACCGGTGTATATAATATGACCTGATAAGCTTTTGTAGTAAGTGTAATAAATAATTCTAAATAAATAACAAAGATCAAACCTATATGTATCACAAATTAACATACCACAATGTAATTAATATGTGATTAAAATCGTGACTAAACGATAAAATTAGAATGCATTAAATTGCAATAATAATTCTAAATAAATAACAAAGAACACACCTAATCCCGTTCTAACATACTTCCGCGATAAACACAACAATTAATTCAAACAAATATGAAAGGACAGACATTCACTTTTGATGATTACATCTCTATAAGATAAACTTAGAACGTATTAAATTGCAATTGTAACTTACAATTAAGCCATGTAGCTGAACTTACAATTAATCGATCGATAAGTATCCTTAATAATAAATCACATCTGTTAATGAAGGACAAACATTCGTTTTTAGAACAGACAAAGGAACGAGAAGTATAAATACAGACAATCACCCGACCATTCGGATTAGATTAATAAGTGAGTTCAAAGTGATAAGTGAGTTTAAAGTGATAAGTGAGTAAATAAGATTAATAAGTGAGTTCAAAGTGATAAGTGAGTTTAAAAGTAAATAAAAAAGACCGAGTGTTAAGACAATTGAGTGATAAGTGAGTGACCAATAAGTAAGTAAGTGAAAAGACCAATATAGGGGTAAGTCAATTTTATTATTATTTTTATTATTATTGTATTTTTATAAAATTATTGTTTATAAAATGTGTTCTCCTCCTCCATATTTGCATTCATTCGTTATGGAATTCCTCTTGTATTCTTCTCAAGCCTTACTATATGGTCGATATTTGTTTTACAAAGGGCATTTATTTCGCGATATCAGCAGGAGAAAAACCACTCAAAACAAAAAATTCGGCAATTCCTAAAGGGTGCTCGATGCATCGTATAATATATTGTTCATAATACGAAACAAGTATGGGGGTTACTTGTTTTAGTTGGTCCAAGATTGTGTTGAAAAATTCGATATTTGTGCTGAGGCACAACCACTCGTCATACTCAAAAGAAATAGATGAATGTAACCCGTTTTGTGTGTGTTGTAAAAGCACCACCACTTGTTTATGGTTTTGTTCCACCAACACCGAAAACGTAGGTGTTATCCTAATACGTTGTTTAGTGTAACTATTTGATCCTGTCTTAACGCCTAAAGACAACTCCTCCAACTCTTTTTGCGCACGTTCAACAGATTTGTTGATTTTCGACAAAGAATGGATTACGCCACCCCATTCAAAAGCTGACAATGCTATTTTTCTTTGCCCGAAACAATCATTCAAAATAACTTTTAGTTGAAATGTTGAATGACAAAATCCTATGTTGATAAGTTTGCTCCAGTTTTGATTCAAAAAATAAGTGTGTGCAAAAATCAACGAACACAAAAGTGATGGAGATTCGTTTTGAACAAAAGTTTTGTTTATTTGGGTAGACTTGTTATATTTTTTGCGTGGTTTTGTAATTTTTTTCTTTTCACAACATATAGTATCAACCGAAGGATTTTCCATCTTTACTTTATGACAATCGAACCAAGACTGAACGTTGGAAAACTAAACACGTTTAAAATGAATCGTTATAGAAGTTGGATTATATCCCCCTTCCATAAAAACAGGCTCTCCGAACTCATTTGTGAGTTTGAATGCCATACTTTTAATTGTTGATTTGTTCACTTCTATGTATTGTGGATGGGTTACTTCTATATAATCCTGTTTTTCATTTGTACGTGTCGTTGTCATATACAATACATTGGAAAAGACGTTACCAACAGCTCTAGGTGCGATAAAATCTGTATAGACTAATATAAAGTTGCTATCGTTTGACTTTGCTATTTTTTTATGAGAATCGTATGCCTTCTCATAAACATTGACAATATGTGATGCAATAAAAAACAAAACGTCTGTAATAGACATACTTTCTGTCAGAGTGATTGGAAAATCATATTTTTCCAAAAACTTTTTATCTGTTTTGTATTTTTCACATAAATCTTTAAATTTTGAAAGAATAATGAACAAAACTTGATGACATGTATATTCTCTATCGTATTCAAACACAAAATAGTCACTAGCTTTTATCTTGTCTTCGATTGTTTCGCCAGGTGTTTCTTTTAATTTTTCATAATCTGTTGTTTTCTCATCTTCTGTTTTAAATTTTTGCAAAATTTCACCAGGTGCTACTAGAAAAATCGACTTGGTTCCATTTTCTACAGCATCCCAATCAATACTTGTTTCATATTTAGAGAGTACTGACTCTTTATCAACTATAGTTGATAAATTGTATGGTTGAAGAAAAGGCGCAAAATAGTCACGATCATACATGAACGGTTGTTTAGACGATCCCCACAATGTTACACCAATTTTTTCAAAATAGGTCTCAGGGACAAATATAATATTTTTACTCAATTTTTTATCAAAATCAGTTAGTTTGTTCAACAAATCCTTCGGTATTTCTTGTGGTGTTTTTACTTCATCAACTACTTTTGAATAAAGATCGGTTATCGCTTTTGCCTCTGTGTAATATTTAAAAGTGTTCTCAAGAAAAAAAGGTCCTTTCCTGAATGTGATAGCATCTCGAGGTAATCCCACGCCTAGAATTGGACTGTGTGATATATCTACAAGTGCTGCCACATATTTTTTGTTTTCGGGTAGATGAATTGGAGCTGGTAATTCAGCCTCAAATCTGGATAACGTATTATCAGGGTAAATTTCGATACTCTGGTTTGAAAAAACCGTTACGAAAAATTCGTCTTTATTATTCTCCATTTAAATTTAACGTGTTTCTTTGAGCACGTCTCAGACGCAAATGGTAACTCGGATAAGTCAACAGTGTGTGTAACACAAAATGGATAGTGTTAGAGAAGATATTGTCCGAGAGTTATTTAAATCTAAACGAAAAAAATTTGAAAGACGTAAAGTTAAATGTATATCTCGATTGGAAACATTGCAAGCTGACTTGATGGTCATGGAAAACTTCAAAAGCTCAAATAATGGATATGCATACATTTTAATTGTAATAGACATTTTTTCAAAGTTTATTTGGGTTCGAAAACTAAAAAACAAAACAGCTGAAGAAACAACAAAAGCATTTAAATCTATTTTGGACGAAATTCCCGATAAGGATAAAATAAAAAACGTTTGGACAGATTCAGGGTCGGAATTCAAAGGAAAATTTAAAGAATTGATGAAAAAACACAATATCAATCACTACCACACGTTTACCGGTATGAAAGCAATGATTGTTGAGCGTGCAATTCGAACATTTAAAAATAGACTGTGGAAATGGTTTAGTTTGGATGCACTAAACAAACCACAATCAAAAATGTATCGTTGGATTGATGTTATTCAAGAAATTGCCAAACAATACAACTCAACACCACACACAACGTTAAAAGGTATCGCTCCTTTAAAAGTTGGAGCAAAAGAAGAAAAGTTCTTACAGAAACATGTATTTTCTTATCCCAAACTTCGAAGAATACCAAAGTTTCAAAAAGGAGACACTGTTCGTATTGCGAGAGAAAAGTATAATGTTTTTAAAAAGGGTTATGAGTCGTCATTTTCACCAGAATTGTTTACCGTTTCGGATGTTCATCAGACTAACCCCATTACTTATACTATTAAAAATTATAAAAACAATATCCTTCCTGGTAAATTCTATGAAAAAGAAATGGTTAAAGCGAAACACGAAGATATTTGGTTAATTGAGAGAGTCTTAAAACGATCTGGTTCAAAAATTAAGGTCAAATGGTTCGGTCTTCAAGGTGAAGACGCGGAAGGATGGATCGATGTTTCTTCTTTAGTTTAAGATTGTTAATTATAAGAAAACTTTTATAAAAATACAATAATAACAAAAATTGACTTACTTTTTTAAGCGGTCTTTTTCATTTACTCACTCACTTATCCCCGAGCTTTTTAATAAAAAATTTTCGTTTTATTATTCAATTTATTAATTTTTTGTTCGCAATAGTTCGCAATAGTAAACTCTTCGCTTTTTGTTGTTTTCACAATCATGAAGTTTGTAAAATTTGCGTACCAAGAGTATTTGTGTGAGTGTGACAACACAGAGGGTTTAGATAGTGTCTGTTGGATAAAAATGTGTGATTATTGGAAAAAAACACTCGGTGATAAAAATAAAGTATTAGAATTAGATAATTGGGTGGAGCAAAAATTTGCATATAAACACAACGAAACAGAACCCGAATGGGCCCCTCGATATCGCTCGGCTATCAACGAAATGTTTCATTACAATTTTTTTCCAAACAATTACGAGTATGGGTTAAGGTATTACGACGTAATGTGGTCGGAAATTTCGAAACAAGCACACGATAGTTATGTAGAATATAAGACGATTATTTTAGCGCTTTTAGAAGCTAGATTTTTACTTGTTCATTGGGAAATGGAGAATAACCCAGACAAAATTAATAAACTGTTTGATCTAGGTGTGAGTGTTACTCTCTATACCGAAAATAAATTCACCTGTTTACGATTCGGTGGCGAAGTATCAACGAACAACGAATAAATTTTAAAACTTTGGTAATTTAAAATTTTTAAAACCTAAAATATTTTTACTTTATTAATAGAAACATGGTTGTAATATGTGTTGAAGGTGTTATAGGGGTTGGAAAATCTACTTTACTTGAATCAATTCAAGAACAAGTAGACGATTTTGTGTGTTTGCAAGAACCGGTTCACAGGTGGTCAAACTTCAACAACATCGATATCTTAAAACTTTTTAATAATAATATGGCAAAACATGGGCTCACTTTTCAACAAGTGGTGATGTTGACGTTATACGAACGTGAGATAAATTCTCGAAATCCAAAAAATGTAATTTTGGAGCGCTCGATAGGGTCATCATTCCATGTTTTTGCAACAGTGTTACAAGAAAATGGTTGTATTGACAGCACACAAAAAAACATTCTCAAATATTTTTATGAATTTTATGTGAAACAACTACGACCAATTGATTTACTTATTTATCTGGATTGTAGTCCAGAAATAGCACTAGAACGGATTAAAAAGAGGAATAGACAGGGTGAAGAAAATATCTGTTTAGAGTACCTCAAACAACTGGACACAGAGTATAAAAAATATCTTGAACATTGTTCAACAAAAGTTGTCGTTATATCGACAGAAAACACCAAAAAAGAGAATATAGTACACAGTGTTGTACAAAGCATAAAAAATATTCTCTAAAAATGAACCCTGCATGTCTTCAAATGCAATGTTTTCGCACGTTGTTTAACAACATAATTATCGAACATTTAAACAACAATACTAAACAAAAAGATATATTAAAACAAAAGGTTTTATATTTTTACAATCATATATATAAATACAAAAAAGAAAAACACAAAAGAAAAAACTTGATACTTTATGTGTATACAATTAAACCCACAAAAATTATTAGACAATTAGATATGATAATTAATGAAGATATGGCTTTTATAGACTATGTTTTTAAAGTGAAAAATTTTAATAATTATTGAATATTTTTAAAGAAGCGGCGTTGAAGTGGTGTGTATAAAAAGAAGAAACCAGCTTTACAAATCCTCATTAAAATAAAGACCGCAGAACAAGTAAAAAAAAGTATGGTAAGTATAAAAGCTCTTCAGTTTTAATAAAAATTCGAAGTGATTCTATACTTTACAGGAGCTCCAATGTCAGTTAGCAGCTTTAAATAATATAAATAACGGTTACATACCGTTAAAAGAATTAAAAAAAGACGTTGTTTATCGTATCAAAAATTTTGAAGAAACGACGACAAAATTCGGTGTTTCGTATAAAGTGTATCTACCGACAGGCTTTATCATTCTACCGGACACCTATTACAAAGCAGTTGTTAATTCTCCTACTTTGCAATCGCATTTTCGTTCTGGCAATGCGGAATTAATCTATAAAGGAACATCCCCAACTTCAAACGCACATCAGTTCGAGTTTCCTCCTCCAAAAGTTTAAAGTAATGTAAAACAAAATAAATAATAAGTAATGGTGAAAGTATATTAAATAATAGTATTAAATAGTATATTAAACATGAAATATCAAATATTAACTAATCTAGGTTATATTATAACCAAAAAAAGCGAAAAATTTGTAAAAAAATTTAATGTAATGGCGAATAAATACGAGTTTCGTCTTCTACCACCGACTCGTAAAAAAGACATTGAAAATCCTGTTGAGTGGTTTGAAAAAACAATCAAAAATGTATTCGAATTAGCCATAAAGAACGTTGAGGATACCGATTTGGTTGGAATTACATTTTGTGGGAAAAAATTTTCTGCGGAAAAAGGGCCTGGTTTTCTTTCATTTCGCGAAAAAAAGGATTTAAAATTTACAGATCTAATGGAGTTGTTATCAAAAATGTTTCAATCAAATTCTGAAGGGTTGGATACAGACAATTTTTGTTTGGAAGTCACAACAATAAGACCAAAAAGAGGGCGCGGTAAAATTTACAATAGTTTCGAGGAAGAATGTGTATCCAAACGAGGAATTATATGTATAAAAAACAAAGATAATCTATGTTTTGTTAGAGCATTGGTAGTTGCGTTAGCGATCGTCGATAACAACAAAGATTGGAAAAAAATAAGAGAGGTTGAACAAGTTCAGATGAAGTATGTAAACGATTTATTATCAAAATCAAATATTGTAATACCAGAAAACGGTGTAGGAATACCGGAAATTCAGTTATTTCAAAGATATTTAAATGATTATAAAATTAGTGTTTATAAATATAAAAGTCGTGGAAAATCTCTTTTATTTGAAGGTGGTGAGAGTGAAAAAAAAATAAATCTTCTGTATTACCAAAACCATTATAATGTGATTTCTTCACTTACAGCAACATTTGGTTGTCGTTATTACTGCGAAAAGTGTCATATACCTTACCAAGAAAGAGGTCGACATAATTGTAAAGGGTTATGTATTTTTTGTGGGGGGTCTCCAAAATGTAAAAAACTTGAATCTGTAAAGTGTGACAGTTGTAATAGAACTTTTGTGAGTAATACCTGTTTTAGTAATCATACAAAAGAAAGAAAAAGAGGTAAAAAAACACTACCGCCTATTTGTGAAGAGATGCATATGTGTGTTCTTTGTGAAAAATTTTACAAAACAACAAGAAAACACATTTGTGGAGAAATTTGGTGCAAAAATTGTAAAAATTTTGTACCTTCTCCGCATTACTGTTTTATCAAAACAGACAGAAGAAACCCTCTAACAGAAGGTTATTTGTTTGTATTTTACGATTACGAGACCAACCAAGAAACAATTATCAATGAGAAAAGAAACGAACATGATGAAATAATTACACAAGAAAACGAACACACACCAAATCTTTTAGTAGCAGAACAAAGATGTTTCAAATGTGAAGATGTGAATGAAGACATAAATCAGTGTGAACAGTGTGGTACAAGACTAAAAGTGATCAAAAATAACATTACAGAAAACTTTGTTACTTATTTGTTGGATATACAAAACAGTTTTAAGAAAGTTGTGTGTATCGCTCACTATGCAAGTGGATTTGATTTACAATTTATTTTAAATTATATTTTATCAAAAAAACCTGATATTAAACCAGAAATAATAATGCGTGGGACAAAAATTTTGTTATTAACAATTCAAAAAATAAAATTTATTGACTCACTCAACTACCTTCCGATGGGTTTGAGCGCACTTCCAAAAGCATTCAATTTGGGTGTTGATTTGAACAAACTTTATTTTCCACATTTGTTTAACACAGAAGCTAATAAAGAATATGTTGGAAAATTACCTGAAATAAAGTATTATTCGCCTGAAAATATGAAACCGGATGATCACAAAAAGTTTGTTTTGTGGTATGAGGAACATAAAAATGATGAATTTAACATGTCTAGAGATCTGGAAGTGTATTGTATTAACGATGTAAAGATTTTGAGAAAAGCTTGTTTAAAATTTCGGTCTATGATGTTGAAAGAGTGTAAAGTAGATCCATTTATTGAAAGCGTCACGCTTGCTTCGTCTATTAATTTATCGTTTAGACGGTGTTTTTTAAAAGATGATACCATTGCGTTATTACCTATAAAAGGTTATCGCATGAACGACAAACAGTCAACAACAGCAATAATGTGGTTAAGATATGAAGAAAAACAACGCGGTATTGAAATAGAACATGCGTTTAAACGGAAAGAGGTAAAAATAGGAAAATATCATATCGATGGTTACTGTGAGTCAACGAACCAAATTTTTGAATTTTTAGGTTGTTTTTATCACGGTTGTCAACTATGTATGACAGTAAACCGCAACAAACCTTTGAACCGTAAAAGTGATAAAGCCGATACTTTAGAATCTAGATGGGAGAAAACGATAATAAGAACAAATAATTTAAGAAAAATGGGGTTTGAGGTGATTGAAATGTCTGAATGTGTTTTTTTAGAAATGTTAAAGAAAAACCCTCGTTTAAGAAAAGAGTTAGAAAACGACCCAATAATCTACAACGCTCCATTAAACCCTAGAGATGCTTTTTATGGCGGTCGAACTGAAGCAACAAAAATCTATTATAAGTGTAAAGAAAATGAAAAAATTAAGTACATAGACGTGTGTTCTTTGTATCCGTACGTGTGTAAAAATGGTTTTTTCCCTATAAAACACCCACAAATTTATGTTGGTGATGAATGTAAGGAGCTTGATTTAAAAAAATTGCATGGTGTAATAAAATGTAGAATTATTCCAAACTCTGAGTTGTACCACCCTGTTTTACCATTAAAATTACACGACAAACTTTTTTTTCCTTTGTGTTATTCGTGTTGTCTCGAATTGAATCAAGAAGAATGCACACATACAGATGATCAAAAGGCAATAGTAGGAACATGGGTAATAGCTGAGGTGGTAAAAGCTATTGAAATGGGGTATATTATCGCGGAAATTTACGAAGTTTGGGATTTTGAAGTAAAACAATATAATACCAAAACTGGTGATGAGGGGTTGTTTACCGAAATGATGAATAAATTTTTAAAAATAAAACAAGAGGCGTCGGGTTGGCCTCTAGATTGTAAAACAGAAGACGAAAAAACCGCATATATTAACAAATATTATGAAACAGAAGGTGTAATGCTTGATCGTGAGTTAATTGAAAAAAATGCAGGTTTGCGTGCATTTGCAAAATTATGTCTCAACGGTTTTTGGGGTCGTTTTGCTTTGAGAGAAAACCTACCGCAGACAGAGATTATTAGAACATCAAATCAGTTTAATAAAACATGTTACAACCCTTGTTTGAATATTTTAAATTTAAAAATAATAAACGAAGAAACTCTGTTGGTAAATTACGACTATAAAAATTCGGAAGATTGTTCTTCATTTACTTCTAATGTTTTAATAGGTGCTTTTACCACTACCCAAGCACGTCTCAAATTATATTCATATCTAGAAAAATTAGGAGAATCTGTAATCTATTGTGATACTGATTCTGTTGTTTATATTGCAAGAGAAGGGCAATACGAACCCGAAACAGGCGAATTTTTAGGTATGATGACAGATGAGTTAGAGTGTAAGGGTAAGGGGTCATATATAACAGAGTTTGTTACAGGAGGTCCCAAAAACTATAGTTATAAGGTTTATAGCACAGACACTAAACAGATTGAAACAGAATGTAAAGTAAAGGGTTTTAAATTGACACAAGCTATCTCACAAAAAATAAATTTTGAAACTATCAAAAACATGGTAATACAGAAAGAAAAACGTAATGTAAAAGTAACGATTAATAACATAAAACGAACGAACGATCACCGTGTTTTGTCTACGACTAACGAAAAAATTTATCAGGTGGTTTTAAATAAAAGAGTGTTTTCCGACGATGATTCTAGACCTTATGGTTATAAGAAGAAACTTAAAAAATAAGATTTAAATTGTGTTAAGTGGTGGTGGAAATATTATATATCAAGACAGATTTTTTATTAACTATATTATAATAAAAACCATTATGTTTATTATATAACGAAACAAATTTTTGTAAAGATAGAGTTAATCATATTATACTAATAAAATCAAAATTGTTTAAATTCTGAAAAATTTGTGTTTTACGGTTTTATCATATAAATAACAGGTTGTGTTAAAGTCTTTTTAGTTTGAAAATAATAATCATGCATTTTACATCCGGAGATAGAGTTGCGGTAATTGGGAGCTCTGGGTCGGGAAAATCTAGATTTATTACTAGTATTTTAAAGAACCCTAACCGATTTATTGATGGACCTGTTTCGTCAATTAGATATTGTTGTGCGAATATAGATTTCATACCAGAAGCTGTTAATAATATACAAGGTGTTCAAAAATTTGAAGGTATTAACCTCGACGATTTGGAAAACGATTCTATAGTTGTCTTTGACGATTTGATGCAAGATCCAAACATTAAGAAACTAGTAAACTTGTTTATAGCAGACGCTAGACATAAAAATATTACAACGTTTTTTGTTTTACATAATTTATTTCCCAAAACACCAGAATGTAGAACAATTACATTGAACGCTACACATTTTATAATTTTTCGTAACCTACGCGATCGACTCCAGTTTAAACAATTTGCTAGAGGACTTACACCACATTGGAGAGAATTGGAAGATATATACGAACAGCTTTCTAAAGAACCGTTTAGTCCACTAGTGGTAGATTTACGACAAACAACTATTACACCTTTTAGATACAAGAGTAACATTTTAAACCCTGGACTGTTTTACGTCTACTCTTGTAAAGATGACATAGAAAAAAATGCGTCATCAATTCAACAAATTGGTGGCCAACAAGTTTATACTTTTGACCTTGTCAGATAAACAAACACCATATAAAACCAAACAAAAAATCGTAAAAACATTGGAAAAAGAAAGTATTAATCAAATCTTGGAAATCTTAACAAACACATTGAACGGAAATATTCCGCTTGAAAAAAATAAAAAACAAAAGTTGTCCAAATATAAAACAGTGCTTAGAACTTTGGTGTCTAAAAAGAATTATAATTTAAAAAAGAAAAAAAAGTTAATCTCTGGTGTGTTAAAGGTGATAGTATCAATCCTACACAACTTTTTTACATCACAGGTTTGGGATTTGATTCAAAATGTCTAATAAAAAACTAACACGGTTTTATGTTTTATCACAACCTGTATACGATTCGTTAAAGAAATCAGCAATTGATGAAAAGAGTTTAAATGTGTTTGATAAGTCAATATTGGAAATTTTACAAAACAAACACTTGTCTCCATCTGAAAAATTTTTGAATTATAGCCAGAAACTATCAAGACAATTGAAAAAAATTCGAGATGGGGGTAAAACTTTTGCATCAAAGAACCGAAATGGGGTAAAAACTTTTACAGCAAAAGACCTCGATAATAAAAGTAAAAAATACGTTGTGGAAAAAAATATTCAAACAGATTTTCCAGAAATTGAGCAACCAATAAAAACTGAAAAAACTACAGAACAAGCCACCCAAACCGAATTGTCAGAAGAAGAAGAACTCGGTGGTGATGGTAAATTTCTTGATATAAACACGGATGAAGATGAAGAAATTGATAAAAATTTCCATAGCCAAAGACTTTCAAGTCTTTTTGAGCCACAAAAGAATAATTTTTCAATCGATGAAGAACTGTTTGGTAGACCGTTTGATTTTCAACGTAAAGAAAAACCACCAGCTCGACCTCTTAGACGTAGTAAAAGAATTCTGATGCGTGAAATGCCTAAAGAGTTTGATGAAGATACAACTGCTGCAGCGCTTGAGTTTGCTCAGGAAGAATTTGGTGATCCTCAAGACAGAAATTATATTACAAGACATAGTATAGACCCTACTTTAAAAATTATTGAACATAAACCTACAGGCGACACATTATCAGTTTCGCTTGATGATGTGGTTGACGTTGTTGATACAGCAAGTTTAGAGGAGAAAAAACAAAATAGAAAACGAAAAAAAGAAACACCTGCAAACGCGATAAAACAAAAATCAAGAAAAATTAATTCAAACCAAAAGGGTGGTTCAAAAACATTTGCATGGGAAAAATATTAATAGTTATATAAACTAGAAATTAATGTTTGTAAACCAGTTTTAAACATGTATTCAATGAATCCACAACATGGGTTGGGTTTACAAGATATAGGCCCCGTACTTAAATTAAAACGTGTATATCAAAGAGGGGCTGGTTGTCGTAAACGTCTTTTAAACAAAAAAATAAATACGTTTTACAATCCGTACACTTTTCACCCTCAATACCCACCAAGACGTAATCAGTACGGGTCTGGTTTAGGTATTGGTGGTATATTCGCTTCAGCACTCCGTTATTTAGCGCCTAAAATCGGGCCATTATTGAGTAGTGGAATAAACGCAATAAAAAACGAGTTATTATCCACAGGGATTGATGTTTTAAAAAATCCTACAAAAGAAAATTTAAAACGACGTAGTTTACAAGCTGTTGATAATTTAACAGAAAAAGTTGACAAAAAGATCAAACTTCTTTCAGGAGGCGGAGTAAAGAAAAAACGTATAAAAATCAAATGTCAGAAAAAGAAAATACATTCGCGTGTGAAACGTCAAGCGGTGAAGAGTAAAAAAAGAAAAACAAAGATTATTCATCGCGGTCGGACAAAATTTAAACAATCGTTTTTAAAGAAAGATATTTTTGATTAAAAATGGATGGTGTTATGCGAGAGTGTATCCCGTCAGAGCTAGATCTGTTCGGTCCTATCGGGTTACAAAACACAATTTTAGATCAAACAGAGGTTGAGTTTTCAAATATAAGCTCATTAGAAGGAGCTTCGGTGATTGAGTTTACTATCGTAAATAAAGCCATCGATACTTATATCGATTTGGCGTCTACTACTTTAATGATGGGAATTCAGATGGTAAAAGAAGATGGTTCAAAGTATAAAGAAATTAAAGCGCAAGGTAGTATCGCTGCAAAAGACGAGAGAGCTTCACAACCTTCTATGATTAATAATATGTTGTCAAGTATTGTAAAATCTGTCCAAATTTCAATGAATGGTATTGTTGTTAGTACCACTCAATTGTACGCATATAAAAATTACTTTGATGTCGTTTTAAATTATGGAAACGATGCAAGCGCCACACAACTAACAATGGGTGGTTTTTTTAAAGATCCAGGCACTTCTCTAGATGATGTAACAGATGCTAACCCGGGTGCTAAATCTAGAAGAACGGCACTTATCGATAGTGGTATAGTAAATCTGTATGGTAAACTAAATTGTGATGTTTTCAATACACCAAAGCTGTTGTTGAACGGCGTGGATTTGAAGATTACGATAATTTTGAACGAACCAGAGTTTTACATGTTAGAAACAGGAGCTAGTAAATTAGTGATAAACAAATCCTCAATTTTGATGAGGTTTTGTAAAATTAACCCATCTATGATTTTACATCATGAAAAGTTATTAAACTCTCAAAAAGCCTTATATCCTTATGCAAAATCAAACATTCAAACATTTGTTATACCAACTGGTATTCAAACTATTTCTATCGACAATATCATAAACGGTGTGCTGCCTGATTCCCTAGTGTTTGGGTTTGTAACAAACGAGGCTTTTAACGGTTCAAAATCCAAATCGCCTTATAATTTTCAAATACACAAAATGCAGAGTTTTGGTGTTTATGTCAATGGTGCATTAATATCAGGTCACCCTATTGAGTTGGATAAACATCATTATCATAAATATATTAAAGCATATAGATCGTTATTCCAAAATACGCAATCGTTATACAAGGATACTTCTTCTATGATTTCATATACCGATTTTAGAGACGGTTACTTTATTCTACCTGTTAATCTAACACCAACGCTTGAATTAACAGGTGGTCAGTGTGCCCACCCTCTCAAACAAGGAACGCTCAAAGTAGAGCTTAAATTTTACGATGCAACCAAATCACCAATTAATATGATTGTCTACAGTGAGACTAACGGAATGTTTTCGATAGATAAAAATCGTAATGTTGCTTTAGAATATTAGATTATTGAAAGTATCCTTTTTAATATATATTAGAAGGGTTAGACCTCTGTTATCTTTAGTCGAGATTTAGACACTAAACTAGTAACATGGGTAGCGTAAACTCTAAATTGTTTATTATTAAAGCCGACTTTGAGTTGGTTAAAAAAAACAAAACAAATGTTCGCGGAATCTTAAAATCTGTGGATTTGTTGGAAGTTGATGATAATCATGAAGTAACAAAAACTTCTATTATTTATCCAAAACTTTGTACAACAACCGAGAAAAATGTATTATTTAAAGATGAAGAAATTGAATGGGATTGTTTAAACATTGAAGATAATAACGAAACATTAAGAAAGGCATTAGAAGAGGCAGGAACTATAATTGTCCCTGATAAGACTACTATGAAATTAATTGAGAATTTTGTGTATAAGAATACTGTTGAGTTTATTATTCGAAAATGAACACACTCGAAATAAATTCTTGTTTAAATAAAAACAAATTTACCAAGTCTAGTTTTAAAGGAGTCTTAGCAGCGAATCAACTTCCACAGAGGTACATTAGAACAAACGGAAAAACAATATGTTTTGTGGTCAATCTTCACGAAGAACACCAACCTGGCATTCATTGGATATCGTTTGTAATTACTGATAAAATCTTGGAATATTTTGATTCGTTAGGAAAAACTTTCCGTAGAAATAGATTTTTTAAAAATTTTGTAAAGATAAATAAAAATAAAAGAACATTTGTAGATCACAAGAAAAAGATACAGTCAGACTATAGCGATTGTTGTGGAGAAATGTGTTGTTTATACATTTTATTTAGATCTAAACAAAAACAATCAAAAGATTTTTTTAAGGTTTTTTCTGAAAAAGATTATTTAAAAAACGATTCTATCGCAGAGAAGTTTTTTAGGTGTAACTTTTCGTGTTCTGTATGTGTTAAAAATTATAAAAATATAAGAATACAAAAATGTTTACCAAATTTTGTTGTATAATAATAAGAATAAATGTATGGATATAAGAATAGATATAAGATATATTTTATTGTTATTCAAAATAATTAATTTTTGTATCATTTATATTATCAATACATTTTGTTATATAATCTAAACATGTGTTTTTTATTTCTTGTTCTGTTCCTGAAGCATCCACTTTTTTCCAGTATGTCTCGTCAAACAATTTCTCAAAGCCTGATGTAACTTTTTTCTGAAATTCCAAATTATCGTATATTTCGTCACTTGTTAGTCTTGATTCAATTTGTTCCACAGGTAACATCAAATACAAAACCAAATCAGGTTTAATCAAACCTGTTTCTGTGTTTTTGACCCAATCAAACTCCAATCCGTTTGCCAAGCTGTATGCCATTCCTGAATATGAATAGCGGTCTACAATTATGGTCGTTCCTTTCAATAAAAGCTCTTCCATTTTTTTCTTTAATTCCCATCTATTTAAAGAAAATAATAAATGGGTGCATTCGTTGCTATAATCCAATCGGTAGTTTAAGTACAAGTTAATCAAATTTCCTGTGTGGGTAGTACGACACGGAAAATTTAAGATTGCCGCCTTGTACTCCTTCGATTGTAGCGCGGTATGTGTTAGTTTTAACTGTGTTGTTTTTCCAACGCGATCACAACCCTCAAACACAATTAAAGCTCCTCTTTTATCCATAATACGTTTACATTGGTTCTAATGCTGCCAACTCGTAGATCAGAATGTTAAATTTGTATCCAGTTCGCGGTATTTATACTTCTCGTTCCTTTGTCTGTTCTAAAAACGAATGTTTGTCCTTTCATCAAAAGTGAATGTCTGTCCTTTCATATTCGTTTGAATTAATTGTTGTGTTTATCGCGGTAGTATATTAGAACGGGGGTTAGGTGTGTTCTTTGTTATTTATTTAGAATTATTATTGCAATTTAATGCATTCTAATTTAATCGTTTAGTCACGATTTTAATCACATATTAATTACATTGTGGTATGTTAATTTGTGATAAATATAGTGATAAAAGTTTATCAGGTCATATTAGTTTTAGTCAGAACTATCATAAATGATCACGTTAGTACACACGTCTAGTCTAACGATCGTAAGGTGTTTAGAGTTTAATGCCTTTTGTATTGGCCAGACATGCCTTGTTGTTTTGTTGTTGTTTTGTCTGGAGATTGATTCTCAAGGTTGTCTCGCACAACGCGCCCTCTTAACTACTTACAAACTCTTAAAAAAATACAACTTTGTACTGTACGAATAAATTCAAGTCATAACATCGTTTCTTATTTCAAAACAAAAAATTAAACGCTTAAAAAGTAAAATAAAAACACTTTTAATATGCAAAAAACATGTTAATAATCTTAATTGAATTTAAAATATTTTTCACACATTTCATAAATAACAATAAAAATGTTCTCCGTTTTCAATATAAAAGTGAAGGAGAATAAAAAATGCATTTTAATACAATTTCATTGGACAATCAATGATAACTGTATTTTTTTTAAAATAAAATTTTATTGCACAGTCTGACACTTTTTATCTTAAATGAGTGAAAGTAGACCCGTAAAATGTTAAATTAAAGTCTGAATGGCCAAAAATTCGGATAATGTGAGATATGTGACCAAGGAAATGTTTCTTTGGCGACTTTGGACCTAAATTTTTGATAATTTCATTCAAAGACTTGTGTTTTACGTGTTTGGAAAAATTCAAAAGGCTGAAGTTATCAACGACCTCATCAACAACCTTGGTGATCTTGAGGAGGGGCTTTTCGGAGATAGTAAGAGGGCTAAAAATACAGCCATTCATATCGGGGTTTTCCATTTTGATCTTTTAGAAGGTCCTGAGAGGGCTTTCAGTGCTATTTGGGTCGGTTTTTAGTTCACCAGCGCCATTCAAATCGAAAACCCCGGTATGAATGGCTGTATGTCTCGAACTATCTGTATACTCATCAACGACTTTGTCCTTGGAAAATTTTTCAGGAAAGTCTAAAAACTGACTTAAATTTCACAAAAAAGCGCCCTCTGGAGGGTCTAATGGAAAAACCTAGATACAAGAATCTGTATTTTAAAATCCAATATCAATCTGTATACTCATCAACGACTTTGCTCTTGGAATTTTTTTCAAGAAAGTCTAAAATCTGACCAAAGTCTGACACTAAGAGCTGATTTTCTCATTTACACGACGAAAAAATTATAAACAGCAAAAAATTAAAAAGTCAGGATAAAAGTCGTTGATGACAGTTAGAACGTGTCGAGGAGGGTCCAGGAGGTCCGAAAATACCCACCCCAAGTCCGCCAAGGTTGATAACTTCAGCATAGTGAAAAATTCGTAGTCATAAATCTGAAAAGAATGTTTTTAGAAATGAAATGCTATCTAGGAAAATCTAATCTTCAAATCAAATGATCGAATAGGGTTTTTCATGTTGAAAGACTAACAGACATCAGCAAATTATGAATTTTGATTAAAATTCACACTCTGAATTTAATGAAAACGAACATTGACATTCCCCTCATCATATGTGCTGACTGGGTATTAAAAAACTTCAATTTTTTTCAATTTAAGTGACTTAATCGTACAAATATTTAAATTCAAAACGTTTGTTGATACAATTTCAACTTGTTACATAGAATTGATTATAATTATCTATTTTATTCAAAACAAAACAGAAATAAAATGTTATGAATGTTAAAAGAATGGATAGATAAGTCACGCGTTTTATTGCTACTTGTTGCATATTTTATGGGAATGAGATCAGCATTAATTTATGTGTTTATGCATATTTACTGTTCTTTAATTGCACTTTATTACAACTAAGCATTATTTATTTAAACACATTTTAAATGAGGTCAATAAATTTTACATTTAAAATTAAAATAACGGATAAAAATTACAAGTGACGAACCCTGACGTTAAGTCCTGATTTAAATAAATACGAGTCATAACATTATGAAAGTCATGTGACATATTTACATTTAAAATGCAAATTATGCATAATTTACATTGAAAAAATTGCAAATGAATCCTTTCAAATGTTGACATAATCCAACATTTAAAATATAATTTACAATACAAACATAACTCAAATTACATTCGACTTAATGTAATGCTTACACTTAAATTGGTTAAAAGTCAAATCGGTTTAAAATATTTTTTTGTAATATTTTTTTGTAATATTTTTAAATGAAACATTTAACCTGATAAACATGCATGCAAAAAAAATTTAAAAAAAATTATACATATTTACATGACTAGGCAATAAATTAAAGGCAAATTTATCATTATTTGAATAAATTTTTTTTTGTTTCAGCTTATAAATATTATGTTTGATAGATCGGTATCTTATTAAAGCCTCCATTTTATCTGATTCAGGTGTCAATCAACTCGTGTATTTCAAGAAGGTTTTTTTCCTCTTAATTACATGGCGTTAATGGTGCTAATATTAAAATGATGATTGTTCATAAATTAAAATGCTATTCAAAGTGATGATACATGGGTTTCAATTAAAATTTAGAGGATTTGTGGAATATTTTTTTCCAATATTGAATAAAAATGTCACGATTTTTTATTTCCAGGCAGCATACAGTGTGAGTTGAAAAAACGCAGGAGTCCAAGTTGATGTGCTTGGAAAACGAGGTCCTTTGATTTGACCTTGAAAGTCATGAAAAATTGACTTCATCATCGGTCGGGTCATTTTAACAAATAAAGTGACAAAAAAAACACAATAAAATCAACAGAAAAGGGAAAAACACTTTCATGGAGCGTTGTTGCTTGATGACGATTGGGTGGACCTTTAGTGACCTTTTTTGACTGCGACACTTCAAAATAAAGCTTGTTATTCCTCTGATGTGAATTTTAAGGCGAGATCTTGACGGTTTTGTAAAAAACAGTATTGTGGGCCATCATATGGGCTACGACTTGACGAGATAGTTTGCGGTTCATTTTCAGTTAACAGTGTAATGTCATAATAAAATACCTTAAAGAGCCCTGGAAACGCAAAATATCCGTTATTTGTTTATAAAAAATCATAAAATTTAATTTTGTTACACGTGGGCACGAATAACTGAATAAATTAACATCGTTTTCCTACCATTTTAACCAAAACAGTGACAACAGAAGCAATAAGAAAGTCATAAAAAGCAGCTTTCCTATTCAAAATCAAATAAAAAGCATTTTATGATCTATTTTATTTGTTTACCACTTTTAAAAGGTACCTGTGTGTATTACATTACATAACAAATTGTGTCACCCTCAAACTGTTAAATTGCTAAAATTGTCATTATTTCATCAAAACAAAAATGAATGTCAAACACATTCCACGAAACGTTAATTTAATTTAACATATAAACATAAAAATAGAATAAATTCTGCAATGAAATCTTCATCATTGCGCGAGACCTTGACATTGTATCATCTCATTTATTCATAATCTGGTTATTGTTAACTCATAATATTTATATTAATTTTTTTATTATTATTTGATGAATATAAATTTATTTTTTTTATTTTAATGTAATTTTTTATACATGACATGAAAAAGAAACAAAAACACAACAAATATCACATACAAAAAGAAAAAAAGTTTTTTAGGAGTGGCATGTCTGCATCTTATAAAGAACAAAAAAAAAAGTTGTTTCATTTTAGTTTTATTTTATTATTTTTATGAATGAATTGAATTCATACTCATATTTATTATTAAATTATTCGTAATTTTTTATTGTTATGTAATCAGATGCTGGTTATTAACCTGAATATTTTATTCTGGCAAATTTTTATAAATTATTTCATTCAATGAAGGTTTTTGTTTCTTTTTTTTTTAATGTTAGGATAGGTCGATGTTCTCTTAAATTTAAATGAAAAGTATAAAAAATACATTTTTATTTGTTTGTTTATGGTTGCCAAAATTGGGTGTGACAGTTGATGAAAATCAATAAACAAATTCATATGTCATTTAAACATTTCAATACCGTACTAAAATCATTATTTATCTATCTAAATTTTAATTTATATATGAAAAAAAATGTTTTTTGGCATCTTTTTATATTTACAATTTTGGTCACGCATTTTTTTTTGTAGCATGTCCTAAGGTTTTCTTTCTAAATATGAAAAGAAAGATAAAGAAAAACAATTTCTTTGAACATGAGGTTTTTTTACGGTTCACCTTTTTCTTAGAAGGAAATTCGGGAAATTATATGTAAGAAAATGAAATATTTTACATTGAAAATAGGTCAATATGAAAAAAAACGAAAATATAAATGTGAGATGAATATTTAATTGAATGAAATGAGGAAAATTCAGTTACGCGCGCTATTCACTATCTCATTTTTATCGCTTACTATGAAAAGTTACCAGTCAAGAACAATAGTGTTTAAAATAATAGCAGTGTAGCTTAATTTGAAACTCAATTTAAGTATAGCTTCAACAAAGTTGTCCAAATACTCTAAGAGAACACTTTTCTAAAAAACACATTTTTGTATTTTCACGCGTTCAAAAACTGTAAAGCTTTTTGTGAAAAATTGTCAAAAAAGTGCCATTTTAATATGGAAATTGAAATTTGCTACAAAAAAAGCTCCATAGTGTTTAAACGCGTGGAAATACAAAAATGTGGTCAATTAGAAAAGTGTTCTGCAAAAGCATACGAACAACTTTGTAGAAGCTTAGAAAAGATTCTGACAACTCCTTATATACTTCAATTTAGTTCAAAAAACACACTGCACTGCTATTATTTTGAGCACTGCTGTAGATCGAAGTTTGACAAACACTTTTAGGGTACAGAATTTTTGAAGTTTCTGTATGTGTATCTATACAAAATGAACTGTCCATTTTAAATTGCGTACCACCTTACTGGGTAAGCAGATAAAACTTGACAGCTAACTCTGAATAGACACACATACGGAAACTTCAAAAATTCTGTACGTAAATAGAAATTGTCAAATTTTACTAGCTTACCTCCTTAGAGAGTTGTCGTTAATATTTAAATATTTTTTGACATTTAAAAAACATATTTTTGACAGATGTCATATGTGACATTTCTCAAAAACTGCCAATAAATCACTAGACTTTCTAGGTAAGAGTTAAAAGTCAGAAAATCTGTGTTTCAATACAATTTTTTAAAGTTTTCGTTTCTGTTTCTATAGAAAATGAAATGTCAAGTTTTATGAGCTTACCCCTTTAACCTATTTCCGTCCGGACTATGAAGGAACAGACCTAGGGATCTGATTTTTGGTATAGGCTTTTCAATTACGACAAAAATGATTTTGAGAAAATAACGTATTTTAATTTTGTCCCCAAAAGCCTGCCCCAAAATTTTAAATAAAATTTTTTTTTTTTTTTAATTTTTAATTCAGGGGTTTAGCTCCTGAAATTCAAGAGTTTTCTTTCGACAGGGAATGCAACATTAAATCACGATAAAGATTCTAATAAAAATTTCTCATAAATCACATTTCAATAAATTAATCTGACACAGCAAATTTATGTTATTGATGTTTTCTATCAAAAAAAAATAATTTTTTCTAAAATCATACATCGCATTTTTTTTAAATTCAATATTAGCAAAAACAGCTCTTATCTCAAGTAAACAAAATAAATTTATTTAATATTTAATTAAAGAACGTTGCATCGTTTTAACTCAACAACAATGATGTCATTTTTTCATATTTTAATAATAACTGAATTTGTCTTTGGCATTGTAGACAAAATAACATAAAAAATTGTTAATTTATCACCTTTTAAAAAATAAAAATTATTCGATTAGAACATTAGAAGACTCATAATAAAATTAAAAAATAAATTTAAATTCAACCTCAATGATGTTACTTTAAAACATGTAAGTTAACAGCCCAATTCAATAAACACAACATAAGAAGATCAGTGTCTTTTCATTGTAATACACAACAAATACATAAATTAATATGTTGCCTATTAATTCGCTAAAACCGCAATTATAATGATTATATTGTTGTCTATGAATTTTTTTCATCTTACATTCATTAATAGAAGTAAAAAATAGCGAAATTTAATTCATTCATTTAAAAAATTAAAATTATTTTACATTATACTCAAATAAATTAAAATTGACATAATTAATGGAACACAATTTAATCTGTCGAATAGGTTTGAAGCCACATAATACTTAAATGAATTAGTTTGATATTAAAAATGATAATAATAGTAATAAGAGATGTTTACAAATGTTTACTTATTAGTATTTAATTGATTTAACCGCGTTCTCTTCCATTTGATTCGATTAAGGTTGGTTTTGTTTGTGAAGTGTGTCGGTCATGTCTTTGTAACTTTGTTAATTGTGAAAATTGGATCATTTTTCATGGAATTAAAGGAAATTAGAATGAAATTGAAATGAATTGAAAAGGAAAAATGAAGCTTACGAGTCATGTCATACCTTGTTGCGTGAGAATTTTTAGAAAAAAGGCATCCAAAATCTGATACCCATCTTAAATGAAACGTCAAAATGGAAAGTTGAATTAAGAGCTCGAATTCTAGACTCCATTTAGAATCACTTTAACTGCAAGCAATGACCAGAAAATGGCTACGTGGCCCATAAAAAAAGTTAAAATCAGTGAAAATGGAAGACCATCCATGGATAAAAGCGCATTTTTTTCAAATAAATCTCAAATAATAATGAAGATAAATCATTCACCTATCAAACCCCCGCATAATATATTCCATTTATAAACTACATGATTGAATAAACATATCATCAATTATGATTAGGATCAAACGATCATCAAACCATATAATTACACACCGAAAATTGGTATTTCCTCGTAATACGGTTCAAATAAAATCAAAATTTAACATAACCACAAAATATTGGTCACAGAAACAGGAAAAAATAAATCAAAATTCAATTTAATTTTTTTTTTAAAGTAATATAAAACAGAAACTCCCATCACCCTCTCCTTTTTTTATCAGAATATCAATTTAATTTAATATTAAAAGGCAAAAAAAAAGAACTTAAAAGCAGAAATCAATCAACTTAAACTGAGTATACAAAGATACACTTTTATTTCCGACTTTGATACTCTCTTTAAATGAATAAACAAAATAAAAGTAATATAAAATTAAATTGAAAATTGAATTCTTTCGTCGTCGTGATATCGATATGAAATTCATTTAAATGTATACACAAAAAGTTTTACTTGTATTTCCTTGTAATTTTACGTTATTTGTGTTGTCATCTAAAAAAAAGGTAAACAAATAAAAACCACAACAATTTTTCACCGTAAATTGGCACAAGTAGATTGAGTGAAAGAATTGAAGATGAAAATGAAAAAAAAACACCGGTACAATGTTCGTTCTCTCTCATCTTAAAAGTTGAACAATGCTTTTAATGTTTCTTCTAAACGTGGAATACAGTTAAAAGTGTGCATTTAAGTGTAAAAAGTAATAAAATATTATGGCAAGACATGATTCATCTTATTCTGAGCGGTCGAATGTATATGATAACAGTTTTCTTGTTGCATAATACCAACATGTATGTTAAAAAAGGGTCGATACCCTATTTGTATGCGATTACTTACAAAATAGCGGTTTTTCTCTACTTGACTTCACTTAATTTTTTTTTTATTATTCGTTCTTTTGATCGTATTTAACTTTTATTTTATTATTATATCATTAATTTTATATTAAGACACTTCCTCGTGTTGATCATATAGAATTGCAATAACAATACTTTACCATAATAATACTGATGATGATGTTCTTTAACAGCACTCACATCACTTATATGAGCAAATTCATTAACTTCAGTTGTTATGTATATAAATTCTAAAGACCTGAGTTCAATAATTATAGTTTTATGATTGATAAAATGCACTGTAAATTGAAAATTCACTGTAAATCCTCCTTAGCTTACAATACGCTGGCTGGATGAGTGACCACGATTAAGCTTAAAATTGATCCCAAATTCTCAGTTTAATTCACATTACAAATAACATTGCGCAAATTTATTTATATATTCAGTGGCAACAGGCCGAAGCCCATGACTGTATTGGGGAATCAAAAAAGCCTCCGGCATAAAAAACCCATCTTTTCGACAAAAACTTACAATAAAATCTTAAAAAACTAGATAAAAGTGCCTCCTGCTCCTTCGATTTTCGTAATAACTTTGACAAACCGTAGTGGCCCTTAATAGTGTAGATGTGCACGTGATGGTGATCCAATTGTCACTTGCAAGGAGGTGACTAAGTCATTGTGTTGAACGACCATTCCCTTGAACTGATCCCAACTATGTACCACCGAACTCAAAGTAGTCCTCATTCGTCTTTGTTATGCTCAAACCAAAGAATCGTGATATATCGTTCAGTAGTTTGCGAATCATCATTGTGGGTTCAAATCTACCGTAATCACTCCTTCTAAATGGGATCAAAAAGTTCTCGACAAAACGTGTGACATCTCGATTTTACTTCAGTACAAAAAGGTTGCGTATAAAGGAACTGTCCGTCCTTTCGGTCAAGATGTCGTGGGCTACCAAACAACACGTTATGTTCCTTCGCATTTCCAGTGACTGTAGACCAAGTTGAAAATGCCACGCAAATGATACTGTAAGCCGCAAGTAGAGCATCTATGCGAATTTTTTAAAATGCTGAAATTTTCAAAAATTGCGAAAATCTCTGAAAACGTGGAAAACTGGGTAAATTTTTTGCGGTTGATGCCATTTTAGAAAATTCTTCCATTTCGCAAAACTCGAACATTTTGCTGACACAGACGGGCAACATGAGCGCCTACAATACTCGTAGTTTTTTCAAATTGACGAGAAATGCATTTGAAAGATAAAAATGGGAAATTCTAACCACTGGGCGGTTTAGAAAAGTGCATTTCGATGGGACTCGTTTCATTGAATATAATCAAGTTTTAATTTTAATAATTATACCGCCATTTTGAAAATAACGGGCATTTTGAAAATAACGGTCATTTTGAAAATAACGGCCATTTTGAAAATAACGGTCAATTTGAAAATTTTCCGCCATTTTGAAAAACTTTCGCCATTTTAAAAATTTAAAAAAAAATATTTGAAAAAATCGGACATTTTGGGCTTTTGAACATTTTCAGGCTCTGGAGCCTAATTCTTGAGCCCAACTTCTGAGCCCAATTCCTGAGCCTAATCTTAGAGCCATTGAGTTAAAATTCATTTTAGTAAACTTCTCCACCCAACAAAACAAATTATAAATAATTTTAAAATTTTAACCGTTTTCAACGATTTTTCAGGCTTCGGAGGCTCTTGAGCCCAATCCATCAGCCCAATCTCAAAACTAATGTGTTTAAAATCATCCTTAAGACCTCCTCTGTCTAACAAAAAAAAACCCGACCTCGCTCGGATGGACCATTCCGGAGTTATGGAACTAAATGAGGATCAGAGTGTCAGAGTGACGGCGGACAAACCGTCTGTAATAGTGCATTTTTTCTTACGAAATGCACTAAAAATTTAACCCCATAATTATCTGCATACGGGGTGCTTTGTGCATTTTCATCTTACAGTGCTTAAAAATCCTCAAACAGGCAAGAATCACAGTACCCCGTTTTCCGAGTAAATCCCATATAACTACGATAAATTTCCAATTCACAGTGCACCATATTAAATATCATGAATCATGATGATAAATTATGTGATGAGTTTCAATCTGACATAATTGAAGTTTAATATTGCATGATGCAGAAATAATGTGGTAATGTGATTGATATTCTTTGAGAATTTTGTTTGTTGTTGCTCAGTGAATGCATATTTTGAATTGAAAAGTAATAATTTTAATGGAATGTTTTGCTCACAATTCAATTTTTCAAAGTACACATTTTAATGGAGCCACGTGAAGTCTGACCTTGAAATGACACCACCTTTCAAATCATATCAAAGCACTTTTTCAAATTCATAATCATAAAAAAAAATCACATTTTAGTATCACATAACGATCATTTTATTCTAATTTATCTGCTGGAGAACAAACACAATTTAAATAATCAGATCACGCAAATGCCAATCTGATGTAATACTAGTCAAGCATCCAACATTTAAATGAAAATAAAAAAAAAATGAAATAAAAAAATAATAATAATAATAATAGAAACTGGTTATCATCATCTGTGTTATGCTTCTCAAATTCCATCTCTTATTATTATAATCAGTGAGCAAAAATAAAGAAAAAACGATTCATAAAAGGAAAAATAACACTGAAATAACCGTCAATATTTGTTAAAAATATCTTATAATAGACAGATGTAGATGCAAAGAAAGAAAGAAACTCAAATTTATTCAAATGATATTGATATTCTGACACTCGTACTTTAAAAAAAAAACTAGGTTATATTCTTTTTATTTTCTTTAAATGACATTACAGTCCGTATACTGCATTGCATTGAAAAAATACAAATAATAAGATAAATTTTTATTATTATTACTATTAAATGCGTTATATAATATGATTTGAATCCATTTGTATGGAATCATGCTTGGACACTCTTCGTACAAAATAAAAGTAAAAGAGAGAATGTCAATTAAAGTGACCAAAGATCACTTTTGTTTGTTTGTGTTAAACAATTTAAGTGATGAATAAATACTTTTATTATTTTATGACATTTAAAGAGAGACAGATGAAAAAAAATCACACTTTCAAGGTTCTTTCAATTTAACCAAAAAAAAAAAAATTGATAAATTTCAGCTGGTTAAGTTTAAAAAAATATTTTAAAAATGACAATTGGTCTAATATTTTTTATGAAATTTTTATGGATTTTTTTCTAATTCTTTCTAAACAAGATAAATCACTTTATTTTTTATGATAATATTATTCTAATGCATGTTTTTTCTAAATGGCCATCTCTATTTTTTTTTGTTTATTTACAGGAAGCATTAAATTTTGAATGACCATTCAAGTTATAAAGTCTTGATAAGGAAACGGTTCTTTTTTTTGTTGATTTTTAAATGAGGTAAGTTTTGAACAAATTTGTTATGTTTATGAAAAAAATTAAGTGAATTTTATGCTCTCTTAACAAGTACAAGCTTATAATGGACGTGTAAGGTATATTGGATAAAATGCAGTTAAATTAACATTTATAATAATAAAAATGATATTTTAAAGTAAAATCTGAATGAGAGTGGGACACAAAATTCATTATTTACTGATTTTAGTTGGAATTCGAGAAATTTAGGTTCAGATCAGAGAAATTTTGTCCTGGTTTGAGTCCTACGTTCGTTTTTACGATCATAGGTATTTGCAAGGAACACAAAACTCTCAGAATCGTATTTTTAAGAGTAATTTACCCAAAATATCAAATTCGATTTCCACCATATAAGATAAGATAAGATATGAACAAGCTCCAATGCGGACCCAATGTTTCAGCCGAAGCTTCTATAGCACTATTCTACAAATTGGCGAAAATCGAGCCGTAGAGCGGCCATTATGATTTTCAAAAACTGTGATCAAAAAATGATTTTCGAACTAAAAAGTGAAAAATAAGATCTTGTAATCTCATTTTCTAACAATTCAGTAATGCCTTATTTTTCACTTTTTAGTTTGAAAATGAAAACAGTTTCAATTAAAAAATCTTATTATAATTGTTTGTTATTAACGATAAAATCATAAAACCCTAAAAAAATTTAATAAAAATCTCCAAGTGCACTAAAATATCTTCAATTTCTTCGAAATCCGAATCTTGATAACTATCGTCTCTGACGTGCTGTAGATCTCTATCAGGGCGCATTGGATCACATTTTGTCCAGTTTTGGAAATATAGTGAGCGCTCTGCGGCTCGATTTTCGCCAATTTGTAGAATAGTGTAGTAAGCGCCTTTTATCTATGGTCAAACCACGTGGGACCTACAATTTATACTGTCATCCAATCCAGTCGCCCTCAGGTTTCACTCAGCGCCCCTAAAAATCGCAGAAGTATTTTTATGTATTCTAAGTAAAACTTGAGCAAATTTGGAAGCCGAAAAATAAATTAATTTTCATATCCGGGACTGGATTCGACCCCCGTCGCAAAATTCTTACCAATCATACCAGCCACTTAACCAACTCGGTCAACGAGTTCCCTCAATTATATTTTTTTTAATGTATAATTTTCAGAATAGCTCAATTTTTCAATTGAAAGTTATTTCAGTGCAAAGCACCCAAATTTTCTTACAAAACTCGCTAAAAAGACTCTCAAACCAAAACCCATAGGACACCAGTAGGAACACACTTTCCCACTGGGCTCCCACTGCTTTTGGGTTGAGTGTGAACATTTGAAGGTGTTAATATAAAAAAAAACTTACTTCAGCAAAAAAGTAGCGTTTTTTATGTGAAGTAAAGCTGCCTTACATAATTTTTTTGGTTTTCTAATAAAAAAAAAAGAGTTTGAGTAAAAAAACCGAACCCCTTGGATTTTCACGCCCAATTTGTTGTTTTTGAAGATTTTATGTATAAAATACACTTTAAGTATCTTCAGCAAAGTTGTAGGCAATGAATATCTCTACAACTTTTTCTTTGGTGACTTGAATGATTTTCATATGAAAAATGAAGTTTTCATCGAAAAAATTTAAATTTTATAAAAAATAAGCTAAATTATAATGTATCTTACTAGATACTTTTCATTAAATTTAAAGAACGCAAAAAAAAAATTGTGCTCACTATGTAAAATTTATTCAAATTTCAGTTAAAACGAACCCAAATCCTCATTAAATCATACATAAATGATTAGATATGCCCATTTATTCTTAAATTATTAGTATTAATAAAAAAATACACAAAAAAAAACAAATTACGTTTAACATAAAATTCATTCATACAAAATAAAAAAAAAATTAGATTAAAAAATGTATAAACGACCATCATCATCACATCATATCCCATAGAAACACACACACAATTGGTGTAATTTAAATTAATCTCGTTGACACTGATGCATCTTTTCTTGCGTGTTAACTATGTGTTATAATCAAATCTATTAATAATCTGAGATTGACAAAAAAAAACACACAATGTTTATATAATACATTTGTTATCACAATTATAATAATTAAATCTCATCATGTTAAGGGTGAAACCTTTTAAATATGAACTTTCTTAATAAAAAGCAAAAAAAATATTTCATGATCACATGTTTCGTGTTCAATTTGATCATACACCCACCCAGTCATGTTTTTCTAATTGAAATAAATAAATAATTTTGTGTCTTTTACTTATAGCAATAAAATTAATAACAACATCATTAAAATTTATTTATACCTTTTTTTCGTGTAAACAAATCTGATAAAAGACTTTTTTGTTGTTTTTTATTATTTTATTTTATTTTTTTATAAATCACTCAAAGAAATTCGTTTGTTATTCAAATATGATAAAATGAAATAAAAAAAAGAGCTAATGGAAAAGTTTACCGTACTTCATGTCGTGACTCCATGTCAAATTGGATGTTCAAGAATCCCCATTGAGTCATATTTAAGAGGTATGTTCATGAAAGTGAACCAATTTTTTGAATATTCAGCACGCAATGTAAATTTTACTAACACGTGACAGTGAACTTTCTTTAAAAGACTTTTAAATTATTTCTATTATTTTACTTTACCTTTCAATCATCATCATCATACTCAGTATCATGACATGGAGATATTTTGAAATTGAATTGAATTGAAATAAATAATTGGACCTCAATTCAATTGGATTCCATTGCAATGAAGAAGAGAATTGAAGATTAAGCGTGGATTAAATTGATAATGACATACAACTGTCATCAAACTCAAATTCCCACCGAAATTTCAGATTATTTTTCCTTTACAATGGGCATACGTTTCACACACACACACACACACACACACGTACATGCGTCTACATGTAACTTAACTATAATAATATCAACAAAAATACGCATCATTCATATTTAAAGAGCAATATGTTTATTTTTCCACGACAAACATAATGCCACGAATATTAACAACAACAACAACACAAATAAAAAGAAGAAGATTATGTAATAATATGAAAGTAAAAAAATAAATAAACAAAATATGTTCTTATTCTAAAGATATTTATGTTAAAGTGTGTCATTTCAATACAAATTTATGTTTTTTTTTTCTTTTCCATATTATTCTTGAACAATAGTGTGAATCAGAATTCATAATATGATGAGATTTGTATCAATATATTTTTTTTTTATGTTTTTATGTGAGTTCTCCTTTTATACTGAAATGAAATGAAAACAGCTTGTCATTGAAGTATGTTCATTTTGTGTGTGTGTTTAAGTAAGTGGAATGAATGGTTTATTAAATATTTTTGGGTAAATTGATGATGATTAAATGCATCACTGTGTCAATTCAAGTAAAATGATGTCGATACAAGATTTTTTGTAGAATTCGATCTCCTTGTAGAGCGAGAATTTGTAGGAAAAGGACTTCATCAAGCAGGCTTCCAATTTCATGATAACACGCATTCAGTTCAATTTTTTTACAGAATTTTGAATGAAATGCGTTTTTTTTGGGTTTTTTTGCCCATGAATTGGTGTGAATTGAAGATTTTTGAATTGAGCTCCATTTACTAAGAATTCTGATAACGAAACGATACATTGTAGAAAAATTTCCTTCATTTCAATTTCACATTAACAAAAAATGGTTTAAAGACTTTAAACAAAACACAAATGATCACGTATCGGATTTTTTTTCTCAGATGTGACACATATTTTTCTTTTCATTTGATCGTTACATTTAAAGGAAATTTTTTTCATAAGCATTTCACTTTTAACAGTGTGTGCAAAGAAAAATCAATAGGGAAGTGGAAAATTGATATACAAAAGCGCAATCAATACTCTTGAGTTCAAACAGATAAAATTCTTCCCCCATATTCTCAATTTTGTGATTTGTGAACACACTCGATAACAGGCATCATTGCTATCAACAAAAAAAAAATAAAATTAAACAAAGAAGAAAAAGAAGCAGTGAAAAAAAAAACACCAAAACAAAATTATTTGGCACACTTCTCTTAATATTTTGTTAGATCTAATTTTTTTTTCCTTTTAACATACAAATTTTTTTTTTGTGCGTTTCAGTTAAATGAGAAAATAATTGAATCGTGTCATAAATTGTGAAGATTTCATGCAGCGTAAATGATAATTTACGAATCCAATAAATGTAATGAGAATATACAAAAAGTTCAAAAAGGGCGTTTTAAGATACAACTGCTAATGAGCAGTCTTTGAGCAATTTCATCGACAAAAAAAAACGAATGTGTGTCGCGTGGATTTAAATTATTTTTTATATTTCTCTAGAAGTTTTTTTTGTGATACTACACAAAAAAAAATTGGATTGTCATTCATTTTGATTACATGTTAGTTGTAAAGAGTTGCTTTGAGATGGATTTAAATGGATTTAATTCTTATTACGATGTTTCTTCTTTTTTTTTGATGGATTGCGCCCAACAGTGGACTATCATATGAAATTTTGTATCACATCTTTATTTGTAAGATACCTAGAATGTAAATTTAAGAATTTAATTCCAAAATTAAATGAAATCGATGATTTTTTTAAAATAACGGTCAAATTTTTAAATTCAAATTGACCGTTAATTTTTTCGTACAATGCCTAAGTGGATAAAAATTTCTGAAAATTTGACAATCTTAATTTACATACAGAATTTTTGAAGTTTGCGTATGTGTGTCTATACAAAATGAACTGTCAAATTCAATATGCCAGTAAGTAAGTCAATTTAGACTGTCAATCAAATTATATGAAAAAAAAATCGAATTGACAGTTAATTACGAATAAATTAATACAATCAATGAAAAAGAAATGTGTGTAATTAAAATTATTCAAAGAAATCTGTTTTAATTTCAATGTAAATTCAATTTCCTTTGATTCTTTGAAAAAATGAGAAAAAAATGAATTAACATCATGATACAATGCAGCAAATACTGTTCCTTTAATAGAATTTCACCCCCAAACCAATTTATAAACCATTTATGGATCGGAATTTTTTTTATCATCACAACAAAAAATTTTTACTCGTAACTTTAACATAACAGAACAAACATAATCTACTTGTAATAACAAGGATTTACCTTATAAATAATATTTTTTTTCATTTTTTTTTTTTTTGGTTCTTACTTGCATCCATATTTAAATGCAGGATATCGTCCATTTGTTAGTATTACAAATAAATCCTTCATTTACCGACGTTGCTTTTACAAAATGAGCCAGTGGCAATATTGAAAAAGTTAATTAATGAAAATGGAGATAAACGACTTTGATCCTTATTTTATGTAATTCCTTTATGCTCTTTTTTCTCTCTGTTCATACTGTTTCCTGTTTTTTATTCATACTTTGTTCTCAAAGCAATGTATCGTATTTAAACAAATCACGAGGATACTGAAACAATTTTCATCAACACTAAAGAATGAATCATGAATCATTGAGCAATTTTTAAAGCACACTCTTTAACTCTGTGTATATCGAGGCAGACCATGAAACAACTCGTGAAAGTGAGAAAAAAAAACTTTTTATATGAGAAATTTTCCCTTTCATTTATTTTCTGAAATTGCAATGATTTATATGGAAACTTTTGCGGTTTCATTTAATCCTATTTTAGGAAAATTTTTGTTTAAATTGAGGAAATTTTCATTCATTTCAATACACATTGAAATGAAATCTTATCGTTCGCAAACTTTTAAAATTAATTACGTGTCCTTTGTATTTGCTCAATTTGTTACTTTATGGTTTTTATTGTGACATGAAATTAGAAAATACAATTAAATTGTGGTTTCATTTAAAAAAAAAGTGTTTGTGAACATTTACAAGGATTTGAATTAAATCTAAACAGATTAAAGTAAAATTTTCATCGAAATTCCTTAACTTTGGTCTTTAAGGATCGCAACAAATGTATGGACCCCTTAAAGAATTTGTTTTAAATTTTTTTTCACATACCAATTACAAGATCAACTCAATCCACTGAATTTAAGATGAACAAAAAAAATTAAATCACTAAGATACCAATTAAGGTTCTTTTAAATGACTCACCAATCAAAAAAAATTAGATGAATGAAAGATTTGATGATTGAGCTGAAAAATATTCAATAAATTGATACATTTAAATACAAAGATTTCCGTTTTTCTCAATGAATTTCATTTCATTTCAATTGAAATCAAAATAATTTTGCTTTTTCGTGTCCAACAAAGCAGAAAACAAACTGGAACTAAGCGATATTAAGCGACGCCTTTGAATTACATGGTTAAATGAGACATTTTTTTGAATTTTTTCGATTTAAAGAAAAAAAAATTAAAACGTGATCTTGAACAATATACACGAGCGCATTTCTATGTAAATTGTAAAGAGTTCGCCAATTGTATCAAAAAATTAAAACTGACCGAAAAGAAATATTGACATTGAGTTTTATCAGGGGTTAGTCAGGTCGCGCCAAATTGACCCTCTAAATGCCAAATTCGCCAAACGCCATATTGACCGAATGCCAAATTTGCCAAATGTCAAAAGAACAAATGCCAAATTTGTCAAACGCCAAATGTTCCAATCGCCAAATGTGCCAAATGAGCCATTGCGCCAAACGCCAACTGCGCCAAATTTGCCAAGCGCCAAATTTGCCAAACGCCAATTACGCCAAATTTGCCAACTGTCAAATGCGCCAAATTTGCCATGTGCCAAATGTGCCAAACGCAAAATTTGCCTTGCGCCAAATGCCATCTGCGTCAAATGATATTTTGCCAAATGTGCCAAATGCGCCAAATATGAAATTCGCCAAATGCCAAATTCGCCAGATGCCAAATGTGCCAAAATGAAAAATGATTTTTTATCTTGGCAAGCGACCTGACTACCCCCTGAGTTTTATCGTTATGAAGTCAAAAATATCGTTTTTTTGGATTTTTATCGTTTATATCGTTTTTTGGGTTTCATATCGTTTTGCAGTTGTCCATTTTTTTAATGATTGGAGACATTTTTAGATGATTGGCGACATTTTTCAATGTCGGCCATTTTGGGTTAGTCCACAATTTTGGGTTAATCGGCTATTTTGGGTTAGTCCGCCATTTTGACAATGACACAGACGGACGGACAGCATAACCGCGTACAATACCTGCATTTTCAAGAAATCCGCTAAAAAGAGACATATCATAAAATATTTAATTCCTATTCTTATCTTAATCTGCTTTGTGTGTGTGTGATTTATTTTTAAACTATTATTTGAATTGAAGTGAAATGAAATAAAATAAAATCATTTGTTCCAGATAAAAAGTAAATTTTATGATGATATGAAATTCCGGTTTAATAAGATATTAAAAAAGATCCATATGAAAATTATGTTCATAGTAGCTCTTAAATTTACATCTATTTATGTTGTCTTGTCATGCATTAAATTTCTTCTTACATTTAAAACTACATTTTACCTGATTTGATTGCCTTTTGATATGCACACACACATTCATTGTATGCATACATGAGAAGAGTTAAA
This sequence comes from Culicoides sonorensis, assembly GCA_900002565.1. Lineage (NCBI taxonomy): Eukaryota > Metazoa > Arthropoda > Insecta > Diptera > Ceratopogonidae > Culicoides > Culicoides sonorensis. Next base: position 127,769 of record LN483723.1, read on the forward strand.
TTTAGTGATATCTTATCGTTTAATCTTTTATAAGTCCATGTTTAACAAGTGTGCTTACATATTCAAAAGAACTTGTATTTACATCGAAATGTGAGAGGTTTTACAGCTAAAATGCATGTTCAATTTCATGTGAGAAGAAAATTTAAAATCACACACACTGAAATGTAAATTTCATTGAATTGTGAGCTGAATTTCATGGAATAAAACAGAAATCCGTTGAATTTCATCTCAATGTGCATTGCAATGAGGCGTTTCCTACTGAAATAATTTATATTCTAATTGATTTATCATCTTGAATCCGATTCACATGGAATTAAATGAAGAAAAATATACATGAAATCAAGATATCAACTGCAAATATTTGCTGACATACTGTGAGGTAATGGACCGAAGCTAAGTAAGTGCTCGAATCTTCTCATATACACATACACATACACGTGTCTATTGAAAGAATTTAACTTGAATAAGAGGCTAATAATTAATTAATAGAATAATTTGTGCAAATATGTCAATTTATCTTGTTTTATATTCATTCGCCCCGCATGTGTATGCTCAATTACGGTATTATGCAAATTTGCTTGCAACAATCTTGAGATTAAATGTAAAAAAAAATAAGAAAAATAATAAACTTGTGTCTAGAAGATTACCCAATTAGATAATAAAATATATTTTTTTACCGTATTTGATGCAAGTATTAAAAGGAATGTAATTTAAAATAAAATAATCTTAATATCTTTATGAAATGTACGTCAAAGGTTTGCTCTGATTACAGTGAATTTTAAGATGAATTGTAAGATGAAGGGTAAATTTATGTTTATGTATGAAAAGATAATAATCTTATTATGAGTGATTTGTCTGGATTGATCTTTCCGACAAATTTAATAATCGTTTAAGTCGTGATTTAACTTAAAAAGGGAGATTTCAAGTGAATTTCATGTAAGAAATTGATTTTTATGATACTGGCTTAGGGATAATTGATCAAAAATGGGATTACCTTGAAAGAATTATCCTTTAAAATTAAATTTTGACAAAAACCTCATTATTACATAAAACGCAATGAGAGCGCCATGAAATTCATTCATATCCAAGCTACTCGTCTCATAGTAATTGAGTCATAAAACACATTTTAATTTATTTTATATTACACATCATTTACATAATTTTGTGCTCCCGCATTTAAAATTTATCACATTTAATCTAGGCACGTTCTGTTTTGGCTTTCATGCACTGTAGACTGGAAATTGTCATGAGTGTTAGTCATGGACTGACAATGACTTTTATTTGTGTGTCTTGAAAGCCAACACAAATTCTTCATTAAAATTACACATTATAGGGGTAGCCCCCCCCTCACTTGCCCCTTCTCGTTAATCCGTCCCTGACGTTAGCTGATTCATTCGGAAAACAAGCCACATGAAGTTTTGATCGAATCTGGTCGATTTTGACTCATATTGTCTTCGTATAGCACTTCGCATGATTTTCGGGTTATTTTCAATTCACAGTGTTCATATCAATATCATACACCATACATCCTTGTCACTTATTATTACTATTATTACTCTTTTTTATTGTTATTATGATGATTATTATGGTTTTTTTTCCTATTATTTTAAACTCTCTATTTGACTCAGCCCGAATCCATGGAAGTGACAATACGGAAACACACTGATTGAGTGTAAAATTGTTCAATTAAATCAGATGCAGTGAGACAAATTACATCCTTCAACTATATGTATGTTAAAAGTTGAATGAACGTTCAAATAAAAAAAAAAGGAAAAATATTTCTAAAACATTTTTTTTTTTTTTTGATATAAAAAAGGGGAGACATTTATAATCGGTGTTTATTACACCCACATTTCGTTTTGTTTTGTCTTGTAATTTCCATTATTTTGTCATACAAATTATTTTCCTATTCAATCCATCATCTATGTTACATGTAACCTATTGTTTGGGTGTATTACAATGTCTAGTCCCATGTCTGGGGTTGTTTCAAAAAAAAAACAAAAAAAAATCACATTAAATTTGTGCAAATTGTGTAAATAAAAGTGTCTCGATTAAATAAGTGATTTATCAAACTTTCAAGCTCAGGAAATTTAAATATAAAATGAGAAGGATAGACAGAGCACTGTTATTTTTATTATAATATGTGTGGTTAGGATATTAACCATGGATATTGCTTGTCACATGTATAAAGGACTGATTGCAATCAATAAACAAACACACATGCGACTTAATTGCATAAACAATTTGAAAGGTGTTTCAATGAGAAATTTATACATGAAAATTTGCATGGAACGATATTTATTGAAAAACAAATCGATGAAATTGCGCTTGGGAGGCAAATTATTGCATTAAAATTGAAAATTTCATCAGAAACTGGAAAAAAATCGTTCAAAAACATCGAAAATTTTTACAATGAAAGAAATGCTTTAACCATTTTTGTCCGTTTTCAGCCTTCTGAAGTCATTAAATAAAGAAATTGAAAAAAAAAAGATTTTTTCAAGGAAATCGATAAATTTCAACATACAGACAAAACGATAATTTGTAACCATTTACCAAATATTGACATTGGTGTATCACTTTTATTTACATTTTATATAAAATTCCCTTTCATAGACTGATAAAATGGTGCGAAAACGGTATCAGCCGTTAATTTTGTTTATATTTTGCTCATTCAATTAGTGCAGTAGCATAATTTGATGCCATCATTTTCATACGTATCTTGAAAATGAGGAATTTTGTTATGATGCCTCATTTCATTGTAAAGTGATTTTTATTCAAGAAAAAATTGAAATTAAGTGCTTTTATATAGCAGTTCACGATTTAAAGCCATTTAAAGTTCAAAATTTCATTTAAAACAAAACTTAAAAACGTAATTGAATAGAACATCAATCAAACATCACCCACCTTAAATGGTATCAAATCAACATATGACATTTGTTCTTTCGATAATGCCACCCACGTGCACTTTATTCATTGTTTTATACAAATCAAATCTAAAGATTACTCATATAACAAAAAAACAGTAATATTTATAAACAAATAACCTGTCACAGTTAAAACTTATAAAAACTCATCAATTTATCATTATATCTATTTAATATTCATCGTTAATATGATTTCGTATTAAAATATGATACAAATAAAGTTTACTATGGAAAATTTGAGTTCATTAACAAGTTTAAAGATGATAGATGTGTGCTCTAATTATGTTCGAACAAATTTCACATCTGTTTTTCAAAAAAAATTATTAATTATTATTTGACTGTCTTTTTTTTTAAATTAAGTATGCAAGTGAATTTTTTCTTTGTTGGAAAACATTTGTTCAAATATTGCATCACAATTACATTCCAACAGTATGAAAATCATCATGAACTTGATAACACGAGCACATTTTCAATGTACAGAATTCAAAACGGCTGTATTTGAACTTTCCGCTATATTGGAACAGATCAAATCAGATTTGTAGGTTGGCTATTAAGCCTGCACTCAGGCCATTAGTCGGGTCCATTGTGCATACCCGTTATCATCATCCGAGGGACTTAGCTTTTATCCTGTCATCCCAAGCAGTCGTCACAATTATCTAGCCTTTAACTTAAATTGGGTAGCCGGAAAAAGAGACATTTGAGATTGTAAAGTTTAATGGCCAGAGCGAGAATAGAATTGCCAACCTTAAGATTGATAGTTCAACACGCACTGTACAAGGACCGCGGTGGAGCCTTTTTCATATTTATCTAGTCCCCGCTGTATTGGAAAGTCACTCATTCCGAAAAATGTCATTTTGATATTTTTTTTTCGAAGGACTGTATAACAATACCCCCATTTTTCTCAAATCCACAAGAAATACGCTTAAAAACAATTATTTATAATGAAATACTTGAAATAACTCTAGTTGTCGATCTTTCTCTCATTTCAATGATATAGTTACTAAAATCGATATAAGTATATCAAAGATGAATTATTACTCTATTATTGTTATTTTAACCCCACCTTAATTTATACATGTTTTAATAACAGCTTAACCTCATATATCATTTAAAACTAAATTTAAAGTGTATTAAACTTTGCTCTTCAAATTTCCATTAACACACCACAAATAGACTCATAAGCCCTATGTAAATACTGGCACTTATAAAACAATATTTAGTATATTAAGAGTAATAATCAAAGATGTTTGAATGAGAGGGTGCTTGAATTTCAAAAATCTGTTTAATTGGATTTCTCTTAAAGAAATTTTTGAATCAGAGTCGGATTAAGGAACTTTCTCCTTGATGAATATGGGGGAGGATGGGTCAAGTTAACAGGAGCGTATCTAGCTTTATTTGGTGAGGGTAGCCGGCTAAGTAAAAAAAAAATCTTCCAAATTTTTAATCAAATTTCCATACATTGTCCAAATCTCAGAGGTATTGAAGCTACCCCTGGTAGATAGACCCCTGGTCAAATATGGAAAAAAATTCAGTTTTTTCCTACTGATACAACGTGAATTGATCATTTTGTGTCAGAAAAATTTGAACCAAGACAAGATCCGAGACACCCCTTTTCCTGCTCTTTGGACTCCTCATTCGGCCCTGAATTACTCATTAACCACGGATGTTGCGTTTACGCATCACCTACTTTGAGGTCTCTTTTCTCGTTCAAATCAAAAAATTTCTTTGTCAATCTTTTTTAGAGTCTTAATTTAAGATATTTTATAGCAAACAGTTGAATCGTTTTTAAATTTTAACCTTAAACTATAAAATAATGAGCTAAACTTTTAAGGAAAGTCGCGTTTTTTTCATTCTCGTACAAGATTTCTGTATGTATTTGTGTAGCACTTATACGTAGTTTGTTTTGGCTCTCCTGTAAAATTTTTATATGAAACCTGAAATTTTCATCGAAGAGAAAAGTGTTCATTTTTACCTAAAGAATAAAGCATAGAAGAATTTTTTGTTCAAAACTCAATATTTTAGGAGCGGCGGTTAATGAGTTAATCTGATAAACAGCCACCATCAGTTCAAATCAAATTAAATTTTGAATTGAACTTTCACTTCTGATAAACATCCAAAAAAAAACTAATAAAATCGTTAATAATAATTTAATATTGACTTGAATTCACTTGCACCATTCAATGAACGATTGAAAATTATGTGGGTTCATAAAATTATTCTTTCACATTTCTCCCAAAGAAAAGAATTTTACGCTTTTAAATTACTTTAAGTAGGTGATCAAAATAACTTTTTAATAAGTTATTATCATAACTTTATCTATTTTTAAATTAAATCTTAATTTACAAAGAATTTTCGGTTAATTATCGAAGTGAAATTTTTGATCCAATTTCAAATTATTATTAAAATAAATAATAAATATAAGAAAAGGCGTTGTCCATTTAAAATGATTTACATTTTTTACTATCAAAAAAAAAATTGGTCATGACTCCTTTTTTCATTTTCATTTTCTTTGAACAATTTTAATTTTAAATTTAAAAATAATAATAATAATAAATTCAAATTTAGTACACTTAACATCAAGTATACCGTTATTTTATTTTTTTTTTTTGAATTGATTCACTATTAAAAATCTCTTGAAATGCCTCCTGGTTATGACAAGACAATAGAAGTGAGAGGTTTATATTTATATTAAAAGCTTCTTGTTCACACTTCTTAACGTCATATTCAGATGTACTTACTATGATAATGAATTGTTAAAAAAGTGTTTTTATTTTACTCATTAATGAATTTGATTCGGATACAATTTTTTTTCTGTTTTGATTAATTATTGATTTTCTTCTATTATTGTATTAAGATGAGATTTTTTTTTGTTTGTACTGGGATTTGTGATGATGATTATTTGAAATTTAATTTTCTTTTTTAAATTAAATGAAATGAAAATTCAAAATAAAAATGTGTTAAAGTCCATTCAATTCATACATGGAATGAGGGCCAGACAGACAAAATGGTCTCAAAAGCGTATTTTTACTTGAAATATGCACAAAAATAATTTGAATAGTTCATTAAAGTCAATTTCGATTATTTTTTGTTTATTTTATTTTTATTAAAATATAAAAGAACAAAAAAAATAGTTTTTTTCGCTTTTTTCTTTCTTTTGACATGTAATCGCTTCAATAATAAGATAATTATTGATATTAGTAGCGAGATAAATATTTATTATTAACAACAAAAAGGAGGTCTTTCTTAATCAAAGCATCAAAGTGTTACTACAATCATGACTTTGCAATGTGATTTTTAATGAGAGCTACCTATTTTGATCAATTTCAAGAAATTCGATGAGAAATTTGCTTTGAAATTGAAATTAGAGTTAATGTTAAGACGAAATTGATCGAATTTTGTTGTGACATTACAAATTTATGACGATTAAATTACGTCAAAATATTTTTTGACTCATATTTTTTTTTTTCCTTCAAATTAATTTTAATCCGACATTCATTCATAAAATATTCAAATTCATAATTAATTTTTTTCTTTCATTTTTTTTCTCATTGCAGATCTGATCCAAACATTCATCAACAAATGACAATCCACTAAATGTAACTCAGTATCATCAGATATTTGGATTAAATTTCAAAAAAAAAACACTACCATTGTTAAAAAATAAAATAAAATATTTAAAATACAAAAAAAGATACAACACAAAAAATGTCTACCACATCAATTAAAATATCATCAATTATCTTTGCATTTTGTCTAATTATTAATTTAAGTGTAGCAACATCCAGAAGTGTCTTTAGAATAAAACATTTTGGCAATTCACAACAACTTGTCACATCAGATACACTATCATGGGACACATATACAGGCGATGAATTACAATTAAAATATGCCGTTAAGGGAGCATCACTTTATACCGAGACATCAGATACCGGACTTCCGGTGTATGTGTGTCGGAATACAGTTGAAGGTGTAGCAACCGCGGGAAAGACACGTCAAGCCGCTAACGGGGAAATTGTATGTGAATTTCCCGCATCATCCGATATAAGGACACATCGTGTCTTTGACATTCTAATCAATAAGGGAAATGGAGCTAAATTGACGTGGAAACCATGGTCCAAATTCAGTGGACGTCTTCCATTGGGAGCTGTTAGTGTTACATATTCAGGACATGTAAGGAAAAGATTTTAATTGAAATTTAATCACATTTCAATAAAAATATTTCATTTTAGCTTGAAGATCAATACGTTGCCCGTAAAAAAGTGAATCACCATCAAGAACACTCACATAACATGGGATGGGATTATTTAGTTGGTAAACTTGACCCTAACATTGGACTCGGCAAAATTGTCGTTAGTGATGGTGAACGTATTGCGGTAAATATTCATTGAAATACAAACAAGGTCATAAATATTCAATTAAATTTATTATATTTTTTATTATAGGATCACGATGAAGGTGAAGTATTGATTGAAACTGAACCACTACGATACGAACTGCGTAAAATTAAAATCGATAAATACCGAAGACGTGTAAATTTCAATGAAACCGTGTTAGCAACAAAAGTTTTGGAGAATCCAGGCACTAAATCTGAATCAGTTGAGACTGTTCTTTCATATGAATGGAAAAAAGAAGAATATTGGGGTAAAATTGATGGTGTTGCCATTGCATTGCCAACTGAAGTCTATGAAAGTTCCGATCCGACTTCCATTCAATGGGCCATCAAATCAACGCAGACCGTTGTTGAGGTGAAATTGAAACAGAAAATGCCATTAAAATGAAATTAAATTAAATGTTTTCATTGTAATTTCAGACCAAAGACGTACGTGAACGCTTACCACCAAATACCGCTGTCAATGTCACAATAATTGGTAATTACACACGACTGGAAGCCCCATACAAGGCCACATTAATTGCTTTCTATGCTGACAATTCAGAAGGATATCAAAGGAAAATTGAAGGAATGGTGAGTGTAAATTTTTTGACATTGAACCCATCCCATTACACACATATATCGGTTTCAAAACAATTAAATTTATAACAAAAACGAAAAAAAAACAAGTCCCCACGTGAATTCATCCAATTTATGATAACATTGTCCTTAATTTTTGTATTCAATTCAGTAATTTATGAGTGTCCGTGTGCTTGTTTTTGTGTACAGTCAAAAATAATATCGCGTTGCATGTCAATATTGCCAAGTTTATTTTGTTTTGTAACATATTGTTGCCGGTTAAATTATGGATTTTTCCTCACTTTTTAAATGAAATATGCACTATGTGACGTCAATATTCGACAAATAAAAGGAAGTGAATGACTGATTTCATTAATAAATAAAAAAAAAGTTTTTTGATTGGGTCTTGTTATCACTTTTATGTTCAATTATGGTCTTATGCTATCATTTAAATGCTTTGCAAATATTTTGGATTAAATTTCGTTAATTTTTTTGGTTTTTGTGAAATTTAATCGTGTTGAAATTTCCTATAAATTACAAAAAAGTTCGCGTTGCCTTAAATAAATTTCGCTTTTCCTTATTTTTCATGTAAGGTCATATTTTTATGCATTGAAATTCTTCGTATCGATAGAAATCCTGGCGTTTGACATAATTTCCATGAAAAAATTGATGGAAAATCAAACATTAGCTTCTTTTCAAGCAACATTTTCCAAGGGAAATCTTATTTAAGGCTAGAGGTATCCCGCCGATAGTATCGACTCGATACTCTCGCCCGATATAGCGACACTATCGAATCT